>CAAKHC010004878.1:0-19767 GCA_901007825.1 Macroramphosus scolopax | reverse complement strand
TTTTTAAAAAACCCCCCCCTTTTTTTTTGTGGGGGGGGGGGGGGGGGGGGGGGGGGGGGGGGTCGTCAGTCAAGACCGACTTTCAAACTATCAGCTCTGTTGTCTGAACCTGAAGTTTATTCACCGTATTGAATCACCAATAAGAAAACTTAAAACTTTATGAATTCATTCCTCACACTGAGTTCAAAGCCTTAGTTAGAGCTGTACAACATGAATCCAGAGGGACTTATTGTTTTGCATAAGTTATGATTCAGGCTGTGTCACTGCTCTCTCTCTCTCTCTTCTCTCTCTCTCTGTGTCTGTCTCTGTGTTTTAGGGCCACGAGATTGTTTTTCTAATATGATAATGTGTTGCCTCCTCGTGTTGCCCTCTTGCCCACATCTGGTTTACAATGTTTTTTTGTTTTTTTTATTTATCTAATCAAAGAATAAATTAGAGAATATGAAAAAGCCCCCGCTAGTGAAAACCAGGGTGTCTCTTTGTGCCAAACTCACCAAATGGCCCGTCTCACGATCAACCCTGCCAGCCATTTGTTTCATCATACGACGATTCAGAGGCTACAATCTGTCCACATCACGGAGGCATTTAGAGTCAGATAACTGCAGAGGGAAGCTTTATTGCAAGATGATGCTGATACTGTTGGCCTCATATAGTTTAATATACACTGTCCCCTACATGGCTCGAAGTTTAGGGTGCCTGAAGAACTGCTGACAGCCGAAACGTGTCGTCATCATTAAACCTCTTGGCACAAAACTCTGAGCTTTAACACGCTGTTGGTACAGCCATCGCTCCTCTAGCAAGGCTGTTACATTGTGTTGAAACTTGCCTGTGAGGATTTAGCCCCATTTGGACTCAAGAGCAGTGACTGAGACTGAGGTTGGGCACTGGTGTCGGCCTTCTTGTCCGTTGTCCAACCAATATAACAGCCAATACATCCTGTAGCTTTTGGATGAGGTTGAGGGGATCAGGGGTTTAAAGGAAGTTGTTCAAACTAAGCGGGGAAACATTTCTCTTGTGCATGACAGCATTATCTTGTCGAAACAGCATAGACCCTCCTTATTTAACTTCCATTCGTCATTGTTTTATTCTGTCTATGTTTAATTGTATACCCGTAGACAAACGTCCAGTCCAGCTTATCTGCTGTGTATCAACTGGCAAAGTGTCTGTCTTGTTAATGGCAATCAACAACAGGGATATGACACACAACACAAAGGATTACTGATTATATTAATAACCGATGCAGCATTATGCTGCAGGTCAATGTCTCACTGTGTGTGTGTTTCTGTCACAGCAATGTGAGTTAAGTGCAAAAAAATCCTCCTTTCTGTTATTTTTGCCTTGACTGAACAGTGGGAAACAGAGAATGACAGCACAAATGTGGGCAGAAATAGAGAAGGGGATGACATGCAAAAACGGTCTGCAGCCAGGATGAACCCAGGATGTTGTGGTTAAACGGTATTCGCCGCAGACGCCCTGCAAACCGGATCTGCGAGCAGGTTTTCTTACATTTGATGAGTAATACATACGAGAGTGACTTTTTGACATGAAAAATAGCATGCGGTGAAATTCAAATAGCATCCCAATCATGAGGAAGTAGTTCACACTGGAGATGTTGACAAGACAAATGTTTGTTCATTGGGTTGTAATAATCTGTAATCAGAGCACAGCAAATGTGTTTTCCATCAGGCTGTTTTGTAGTGCAGATGGATTTGAAAAATTGCCTTAGGACTGTGATCAAACACTGGATTCACATCATCTCAAACAGCCAGCATTAGAACATTTTGTAAACAGTGTTTATCTGTAATGGCTGTCTTTTTTTTTTCTGACATGGTAAAAAAAAAAGAAAAAGAAATGGACATCATCTTACCTTTTTTTTCTCTTGACTGGAACTTGGCATTTAGAGTGGAGATGAGTGAGTGTTACATTTTATCACAAATACTGTTGATTTAACAAATCAGACCTTTGGGAGTAAGTAGTTCCTCAAATAGCCATAAAGATGGGCAGTGTTTCCCCAGAGGGAAGGTGTGTCCTACTTTGTGCGGCAGCTAGAGTGGCAGCTCTGAATCTTTGATGTGCGGTGCAGGATGTGCTCGGAGAGTCGGAGCGAAGCAGTGTTGTATCCAGGAATTGGAGTGGAATTTAACGAAAAAAAAGACAGCTCAATTATTGGAAGAATTATGAAAATAAGGAGCTATATTTTTTCCCAGAAACATATGGAGGCCTGAGTGTGATAAGATTTTGTAAATATTGTTGTGTAGTACTATAGTGTTAACCCATAGGTTTCGAGTATCTGCACAACACACAACTTCCAGTCAAGGACGCCGGATCTTTGTACCACACTTTTAAGGCCGTGGTCAGCGTGGTAATTGGTTTCAATACATTCTGTACGATGACAATCAATAAGGAAACTATAGTGGGTTAATAAGGAAACTCCCTGGAGTTTCAGGGATTCATAACTTTGGTAACATTGACCTGGAAACCTACTTTCATCTTTCCTTGTCCAAACACGCTCTTCTGTCTTTACGCGCTCACTTCCCTCGCATCACAAATTGGCGTCTATAAAAGACGCAGCGGGCTTTTAAACAACTCAACAGTTAAACCTTTTGGAGTCAATAGAAGATGCATTTGGCCTTTAAGCAGGAATATTAGGAAAGTGTGTGAGGAGGCAGGTTTTGGTTCTTGGTTGGCTCCAACAAACAGCAGACTATACAGCGGGAGATGGGTGATCAATCCTTGTTTGCTACCACGAGTTTCTCATTTGCAACAACAAGTCCAGACTAATTGCAAGTGTGAGTCTGTGTTTTGGCACCGAGGCTGCACTGTAAACTGGAACGACTCAACACTTTTAAGTGGTCACTATTAACTTTTGTTTTTGTTTCCATTTTAACACCAACTTCAGGCTCTACACGTCGACCTTGTGCACGTCGAACGAAAACACACTTAACCCTTAATTCCTCCGGATGCTGTGTCATCAGTGAATAAATGTGTGTGAATGTGTTAGCAGCTCTTTACTTTGCATGGCAGCAGAAACATGTGTACCAGCAGTGTGTGGATGGGTGAATGAGGCATTATTGTAAAGTGCTTTGGTTCCTGTCAAGGCAGAAAGGCACTATATAAATGCATTATTAATACTGGACCAGGATTGGTTCCCAAAATATGTGTGATGTCACATATCATACCCGTCGACCTGCCTATTAGAATCTGAGCTTCAAGGAGCACAAAGAACACAGCAGCTCAAACATTCAGCTGTAGGAACGAAGTAAAAACGTTAAGTTTATTGACAGATTTTGGTAGATTTAGGTATCTCTCAGCTGCCTTTACCATCACCAGCAACACAGTTCAGATCATCAGTGAATCTTTCTGGTAATCCCAAAATACATTTCTTCATAGATTATAACATGCCGAGCACTCACAGTTACGTGTTGAGAATAGTCATTTGGTTTGTCATTGTGTTCTGTTCAAAGCATATTTGCCTTTCTAAAACAAAAATTGGAACTCAGACTTGAAACTAGAACACACATCAAAGGATTTATTTGTCCGTCCAGACTGAAAAATCTCAACAACTATTGAATTGATTGTGGTACAAACCTTCAAGAGCCGCACTCAACATTGTCTCCTAATATAACATTTATACTCTTAAATGTTGTGCAAATCACATTGAAAACTGTAATCGCCGCTTAGATCCACGTTTTCAAATGATTGAATCTCCATATGCATCAATCTGTTATAAAGAATGTTAAACACCGACTGGTATATGACACTTTTATTGCTTATCGCCTCTTTGAAACGCCGTCTATTGTATAAGTTATTAAGGTTTCGCTTTTTTGGAAGCGCAGAAAGACACAGGAGGTGGGAAGGAAAAGTGGGTTTATTGAGAGATAAAAGGGGGGAAGGGTTACAGCGGTGGAGATAGGGAGGCCGGCTGAAACAGAGGCGGGCAGGCAGACGTGTGAAGAAGCCGGCTGGCAAGTTGAAGTGGTGAGTGTGGACGACTGAGACATAATGGGAGAAGGGAAACAAAGTCAGATACGGGCACAGGGAAAATCCGGGGAAATAGTCGAGTAAGAAAGATATTGGAGAGGCCGAGATAGGGACTAGGTTGACAGAACAATCTGGCAATGAGAGGGTGAAGAGCCGGGGTGCTTTCACAGCAAGGTTGATGAGCTGATAGAGGACAGGTGAAGAGGAGAAGCAGGAGACCGGCAGCTGCAACGCAGCTCTCTTTTCAAACTTTAAACAAACTTTGCATATTTAAGCGGAGCGTTAATCTGCTGAGCTGCTAAAAATAATTAAACGTGGCGTCACCGGTTCTTAAAAAGACATGCATAATGAAAGACGGTGTTTAGGCAGGAGCAAAAAGACTTGAACTTTACCTCGTGTCAATTATTTACAGGGAAACAGACCTCTTGGCAAAGCCTACTGTTCCCGGAGAAGAGAGTACATTACATTAATCTGACTAATGAGCTATCACATAGAATAAATACATCTACAAGAACAATAATGTATTTTAATAAGAAATGCTAAAGGCCACTAAAATGAATAATTGCCTCTCAAAAGTCTTAGCCCTTAGAATAAATCTGACTTCCCCGTGTTTTGACACGTGCGGGCCGTGAAGTTGATTTTAATAATTGATCAGCAGAAAGTGCTTGCAGAGAGCTTTTCTGATAAGCGAAAGAATGTGTTTTTGTGTTGGAATCACAACATCCTATTGATCCTCTTTGAATAACGCTTAGTGGAAGAGTCGCAGACTTGGGGATTATTTATGGATCCCTCTTGACCTTAGCGTTTCCCAGGGAGACTGTGTTTAAGGCTCTGAAATTGACTGCCAAATCTGCACGCATGCACAGGATAAATCTAAAGTGACAGCAATAATCAGAGTGGAGAGATTAGCAGATCTCAGCTTTATTTTTTTATCCGACAAAGACATACATCATCATCAGCAAGGTGGAGCGGCCTAACCTGCCTGTATGTTTTTTGCGACACCATTCTCATTTGTCACCTTTCATCCATCAAAGCTACTTTGCCTAAAACAGAGAAAGCACTGGAATATGGTGAATATTTCGCATTAGCATTAAACTTGATTGCTTGTGCTTGAAAGTCGGCGCGAGAGCCATATCTGCATCCCGACTGTCTGAGGTGAAACAAATTCTGCAGAATACCAATCTGCTTGCAGCCTGGAGGCATTTTAGACGCTTTGTACATTTTTCACAATCAAATTAAAGAGTGAAAATGTTTGCTTTTAGCGGCCGAGCGTAGAATCCAAAATATTCTTCTCCTTTATTTGGTCCACAAAGGAACTTCTCTTGTCATTACTTCTTAATTTCCCCCTGCTTGCCTCACTTGTCTGTTTGCACAATCTGCTAATTTTTGGGTCGAGATGAAGATGCCCAGAAACCAAAAACCGGTTTGAAGATTTGTTTTAGAGTGGGTTCTATCTGCCCACTGTGCCAAACTAATACACTGCAGTTTGAGAGAGCAATGAAATGGAAATGGAAATTCGAGCAGCTTAAAGATTAAGCTCATTTTTCCCTTAAGAGCTTGCGAGTGTTCTGCCAAAATGTGTGATTCCCTTTTTTCACTGAGACTACTGAGGGTATACTGGCTGAAGTTCAGTCTCCCTCTGTGTTACACTGTTTACACTTCCACTGATACACAGATTACTCGACAGGACAATATTGTTAGTGTTTCCTTGGTGTTCATTTAACGTTACCGAGGCTTGGCAGCCGTTCCTGATCCGTCAGCTTTAATAGAAGCTTCGTTTTGATTATTTAACTGTATTATATGGGGGTGTCTCACAACTCCACCCAAACATGAATCAGATGGTGTTTTAGATGCTGAAATCATTGGTTATTTATCATCTTAAAATCCCGATTTCTGGATCTATAATCAGTTGGTAGAGACGCTTCATTATCCTCACAATCACCTTCATCAACCTATATTTATAACAGATGTATAAAACATATGATGCTTTTAGAAATAGGAAGTAATATAAAAACAATGACATTCAAATCTAATTAAAACGTCAAACACAATTTTAACATTTACAGTAGAAAATGAAAAACTTTACGCTTTAGCTAGTGCTTATAGCAAATGTCAAGTCATGGATGTACAAAAAAAAAAAACGTATTTGATTTGAAGTCTTGCATGAACAAACTTGATTTGTTTATTATTGTATGAATGTTAGAAGAGTAAAAAAAAAAAAAGTAGTCAAGCAGTGAATATTCACATTTTCCATCAGGAAAGCCGGAGAAGAGTCGGGGTTCATCTCTATGACGACATGTCGCTTCTTTCCGCGGTTAATTTCCTTCATCAACCGTGGCCAAAAAAAGATATTGTTATTTGTTGGAAGTCACATCTCCGAGCTACCGGTTTATTCAGGGGAGAGATAGTTCCCCCTCTCCTAAAGTTAGACCTTTTCACAGCAACCCGGCTGAGGCAAGAAATTCAAAGACTCCGGAGTCAGAGACAAAGAGATGAAGTGATGAAAGAGTGAGACACAGCAGCAGGGAAAGAAAAGGTAGACGCCAGCTAACAGCTTAGTTGTCACTACAAAACAGCCGCTGATCTGTAATGACATTGATATGTCGCGAGATAATCCTTGAACGTGTGCAGATCCTTCGCCTTGGCGTGCTTAATCAATACGGATATATTAGCCACAACTACAAAAACATCTGTGAGAAATTCCTGCGACTGTATATTTTGTTGCTCTAAAGATCAGTAACGGTTGCAAACATGAATGCATCACCCTCAGTGTGTGAATTTGTATATTCAAGCAGGGCCTTGCCTGTGGATGATGGGAATATTAATATGCAGTTGTGGGGACCAAGTATTAGCAGTGGATTACAGGTGACTAGCAGGCTTTTGAATCTCTTTCCTGTGATACCCTTTGAATGCGTTCATTCCCTTTGAAGTGATGTCAGTTTTAAGATATCCCGGCCCTTTTATGTATAACCATGGGTGTTTGCGTTCAAGTAGCCCTTTTTTTTCTTCTTCTTTTTTTTTCCGGAAGAAGGAGATGAAAGCATCACAACAGTCAGCATCCATCAAAGAGCCCAAAAAAAAAAAAAAAAAGTCTGGGAAAAAGTCATAACGAAGCATGACTTGTTTAAACACAGTATGAAGCTGTTGTGTCTGCGCCGGGTGATTAGAGAGCAGCGGCGGGTTAAAGAGTTGAATGACAGGCGGATCCTGACCGCGCTCGCTCGCTCACCGTCACTGAGTTTGATCGACTGATTGTGTGTTTTGCAGAAGTAATGAGCTTTACAGTTTGTGCGTAATGTGTCAGGAGCTGATTCGTATGCTGGATGAGCTGCTAATTGTTCACAGTGCACATTCCCCCAGTCCCAGGGCTCCTCTGATTTGGATTCATTTAGCCTTTATTTTACTCCATTATACAGGCCTGCATTATTGCCAGGTTGTATGTGAGATGTTTTCCATTGCTGAAATTGACTCTGGTAATTTAATTCTAAAAATCAGCTGTTCTACTCTGCACCTCTTGAATACGAAACAGAGTGGGAAGGTGCAAATTTAATCTGATTGGTTTTGAAAGGTGAATAATAATAACGTGAATATTTCAGTCAGCTGAGTCGAAATAAAACAGCTAATAAAATGTCACCTTGTAATTGTGTGTCATTGCTTTCCCTTTTTTTTTTTTTATTAATTCCTCATATTGCAACAACAGGCTAAACCTCGAAGTGGACTTGCCGATGACCTGCGCTTTCCTTTCACCCTGTAAACAAATCAAATATGAGGAGAAGTTGTGGCTCACCGCTAAGAGCAGCAGGGCAAGGAAGAGGATGTAGAGCTGTGGTTCAGTAGGTCTGTAAGCTGATGAACATGTTCTCTGATGCTGATCCTGCAGCTGCTGTGGATCCCAAACAGCAGCACAGAGGACTGACACAGCCCTGATCTCCCAGCAATAGACACTCACCAGTTTGTTTAGCGTCGAGCAAAACCCACCAGTTTCCTTTTTTTTTTGGCCATCCAACCATAGAAGCCGAGATGGGGAAGCGTGCATTTAAATTTGAAAAGAAGTAAACTCCTGAGACGTGATTCATGCCTGCTGAGGAGTTTCTAACGTGCAATCGGCCCACAGCAACGCTCAGCCACTTTCTGCACAGCTCTCCCAGGAAAGTTCCTCCTTAATTATCATAGTTCATTCATCTCTTCCCCTCTGCATTGATACATGCATGTGTTTGTGTGTTGCCGCTCTGCAGCCTGGCAACTACCAGTGTGTGGGCAACGTGCCCCCGAGGGTGACACCCCGCAAAGCAAGTAATGGCGCTAAGCATGCAGATAGAGAGGACTGATTTAGACTGAGAGGCGTCGCTAATCTGACTAATCTAACGAGGTGTCGGTAATACTGTGCTACAGATAGGAAGACTCTTTTCCTTTATTTCCTCCATGTTCATCACCACCTCTGGCAAGAACCGCTGCTGTGCAATATTGTACAGTCACATGTTATTAGTTGTATTAGTGATAGCAGCTGGATTATGTTGTGATAACTTAATTCATGGATGTCTTAAAAGCTGTACATGCAGTCACAGACAAAGTTATATAGGCAGACGCTTGTGAGCGAGCCGGAGACTTGAGCTTGCCCGAGTCAGAACATTTTTATGTATTTGTATTAAAAGATGGAATACTGTCAACTAATGCCGGGACGAATATTGGCTGAGGCGCCGCCGTTGAATGCACCCCTGCGGAAATGTTCTTGTAAACAAACAAAAGCTATGTTCGCATTGAGTGCTCCTCCGCCACCCTCACTGCGACTGTCCTTGAGGCCTGACAAATGAATTGAATGCTGCATTTATTGTCCAAGTTCTTCCCAAGTGACCTTTTGTAGTCTGTTACTGCCTTTCTTGGCACATTACATTCACCTTTATGTAGATGCTCATTTCATCCCCTGTTTGGAAAGCAGACATTTGCGCTTCTGTCACTTTTTCTTCTGCTTTACATGATTTTACATCCGTAAGCCCGCCGAGGGGCTGCGTCCCTGTATTTTGTGGGCGTGCTGTGCTCGAAGCAGATAATCATACATATATATATATATACAGGAAAAAAAAGGAAAGGTTGCTGAGACACCAAGTTGAGATTAGTAGTCTGCTCAGAACAATAACTTGTATTTATACTCGTCATTGGAAACTTGGTCCTAGTTTAAAATCAGCGTGCAACATTGTAAAAATGATGAAAGTCCCCTTTGAAAAACCTTCAACGCTTTCAATGCTCTTTGTGTTGAGCGTGACGACTCACAAATCAAATAGCAATTTGTCATTTCCATTGTTAATATAGAATATTGATCGGGGCAGCTTTAAACAAAGGATCCTCCATCACCGCAGACAAACTGCATTATTCATTAAGTATGAAGTCAATGAAAGTATATCGTGTTCGTTCAATACACTGAGTCCTTGTCACCTGATAAGTGCAGCCGGTGATGAGAAAAATGTGTTTGATATGATCATATTTGAGTGTTCTGGCTTGAAGGTGCAGATGCATGCTGTGCTGGACTGAAGCAATAAGTTATTGCGAACATGTGAGTATGTATTCTTCAGCTTGGTGTGCACTTGATTGGTGAGGAGTCTTTGAAGTTTGGGAGCAAGATCTGATGCTCTAATCTGGAGCGTGACATTGTGCATCAGAAGATTTAGCACAAATATTATAGTGTCTCTGCCCGAAAACACAAAAACATGTTCTCATCCTCTCGCGCTACTCTCAAAACAGATCGTCTCGTCCCGTTAGAATAAACTGCAAATATTACCTTTAAATTGACAGGACAATGCATGCTAATGCTGCAGGAGTCGCGGCCGCGCAGTGTATCCCCGAAGTAGTTACAGAGGTGTCTTAGCTGCTTCTGAGGAAGATGTAGAAAAGCCATTACCACCCAAAGTCATGTGGGTGGTGCACTAACAACCGAGTCAAACACACCTTAAATACAAATACAGCCGAACAGCGTTGTGTATAAAGTTGTTTATGCTCTCGGTTGCATTACTTTGTTCACTTGTTTACACTCCGTGCCAGTGGGGGCACGCGAAGATTAAAGAGGTATGTTTAACCTATGAAAGTTGGAAACAGCAGTGACAGAAAAATCAGAGAACGAGCGCAAACAGCGACCAAGGTGAAAAGGCAACAAAGGCAGCGGAGGGAATGAGGATTTAAAACTGGTTGATTGATCATGAAGGCGCCAATATTCCCCGAACGGGTTGAGCAAGCGAGGGCCTCTAAAGGATGAAAACGTTGACCAACAATTATTACCACGTAAACAAAGGCAACGCCGACCGCAGGGTTTAGTTTTTAACAATTGGAACAGTTTTCAGGGGGAATATTTCAGAGGACCAGCGGCCAAGAAAACTCTTGATGGAGTCGAGGGCGGGTTTTTAACCTGTTATAGTGCAATGTGAAGGGACTGTAGAAGTATATTTATTTTGAAATGAAATATGTTTTCCAACATCTACAAATATCGACTTTCTTGTCTGGTGATTTACATTTTATTGCTGCGAGGACTACAAATGAAACTCTATCCACCTCCATGGAATTGGAGGATTTCTCATGGAAACAACTAGCACTGGGGGAATTGGTTGAACCGACGCTTCATGGCTGCCATTTAAGGACTTAATTTCTCACCGTTTTTAATAGAAATTGAAGGCTTGCATTTTATGCACAGGAGAGTGCATTTAAAATACATGCAGGAAGAGTTCAGACTGTGTTTCCAGACCGGCCTGGCACAGAGGTCGACTATGTCCACTGCACACTGAACCGCCATGATCTCACTTTTTGTCTATGAATATACTCAGCAGAGCTTTTGGATTTGTGAAACCCAAATGAATACTGACTGCGATTTTTTTTTTTTACTTACAACTTCTACACGCTCTCGCTTAAATCGCACGAGCGTCCGCCTGTTTCCTCTCGCAGTCCACAAACAGTCACAGGAATTGATGACTCCATCGCCACGAATGTGAACGCGGACCTCCAGCAAGCCTTACAGTCACTGAGGCTAATTGGAATCCAAATATAGAATACTAAACATGCTTTGGCCGTCATGGTTATACCTCCGTGGGGATGAGTTTGATTGTTGACACCAATCAGACTCGTAGCGGAGTTGCTTTTCTTCTCTCATTGTGTTTGATTCTTCATGTGTGTTTCTAGCCCATCAATGCGGCACATCAGCCGTCGTATCAGGCGGTCCCTGTGGAGGGCGGACTGACAGGTTGGTAATGATCAAAGAGGCCATTTCCTGTGTCTCATGTTGGGCTCGCAGAGACACATCTGTACTGACGGTGCCTCTGCTTTTTAATGGGCTCAGGTTGCAGATAGCTCGCTCGTCTCTCCCCGACACAAACGTGCATGCACACATGTGTAGGCACAAGGTGTTTTCAGACACCTTGCATTAACAGCTACTAAAACAGCTCTCAGATTCAGCCCCACTCTCCCCCGTGCTACCTCCTCTCCCTTCTAATAAACCACTGAACTCCGTAGTCGTCTCAAACTGTCAGCTGAACTGTATCATCCATAAAATATTAACCTGAAGGGGAAACACAGGCACAGCCACCCAGTCTGTCTCCATCCTGACCTCCCCCCCCTCCCCAAGTCAGCCGGACTATCTCTCTGAGTCAGGTGCCAGGCCACTCACAGATATCTTACCTTCAATCTTGTGTCCACAGTTGCCAGTGGCTGTGTGGACGGCTTGTACTCTGCTCAGCTCTGTTCAGCCTGCCAGTGTCTGTTTAATCAACTGAAGCAATTCAGATTGTATTTGAGAGTGGCCAAATCTCATTTCAGGTTGGATGTTGTTGGAAATGAAGTGCAACCCTGAGGATTGGTGTAAAAACAACTTCACTTTATCCGGAAGATTAAAACTTCAGGGTCATTGTAATCCGTCTTAATGAAACTGTCAAGTAATCGGAGGATCTTTAAACACAGTGTGGCCACGCCGGCACGTGTGTGTGTTTGTGTGTTTATTCTGCTGTGTGATTGAATACGGGGCATGTAAATTACTGATTTGCAGACCAAGGGTTATGTGATTGCTGTGAATTAACTAGCAATTAATCAATGTTGAGGTCGTGACTTAGTTAATCAAATAGAAACTGCTTAAAGCAGGTAGGGGAAGCATGAAGAGCTGGTCCAGTAATCTATAAGAAACCCTCCTTTATGCACATGTTTGATCTCGTAGCCGTTTTAATGTTGCAGAATCAGAATTGTATAGGTTCGTCTTTATTATTTAATCTGCCAAGTGTCCATATTTTTATGTAGACGGAGATAAATGTGCAGAAGGACTACTGTAACACATCCTGAGTCTGCATGCCACTGCCAGACACTTGTCAAGAAGCACCAGTGAACCCAAGACTGACCCTTTTTTTACACATCCAAGACTGGCAGATGATCCCTCGGAAAAAAAAAAAGCCCAACAGACTCGCTGAAAGGTGGGACGGATTGGTGGCTGGCAAGCACGGAAGGCTTCAAATGATTGATAGCCATTTGTTTTTGCCTGCTTAAAACAACATAAACTCTCCAGCGATTCATCACCTGACTGAGGGTTTTTCACCAGTGCCACTGCAAAGCACACTGAAAATAATTCATTTTGTGCGAGCGAGCGAGCGACGAGCCGGGCGTAATGTTAAATATTCATGCGGGGTCCGGTCTAAATGATGTGGCCATTGGCACACGGTTAGAGCACACTCTGTGGAAGGGAGGAAATGTCAAGCTGTGAATAAATGAAAGCAGTGAAGCCATATATTACCCTGCCATCGTGAATTTACTACAGTTGCCATTTTCTACGGCCACTTCAAATGGATCTCTTCGCTAATCGATACACTCCGCGAAGCGTCGAGCGTATTACCGCGTCGGCGTAACGAGGAGTCGTATTTACTCATCCTTTAGTCACTGTTTGTTGCTCGCGGCCTAATTTGCGCTTCATGAATGTTAACAGCGGACGTCGTGGTATTTCCGTGTGCTTCCCTGAAACAGACGATCAAACCCGCCAAGTTGACTCTCTTCAAGGACGTCGATGCGGAGCGAGCTCTTTGTGTCACATGAGATCAATATGACTTGTGCCTATCCAGCTGTTATAGTTTGATTCGTATTGACTGTTACGTCAGTCGGCTGCATTCATTCTCTGAGATGTTTTCGCAGCACGGCTCTCTGTTATGGAGAAGATGTCATTACGGCTTGCACGGAAACAGTTTTTTACATTATAGGTCATTCTGCTGTGATATCAGTAAGCACCGACTGGCTGGAGTGTCCATTTGAGGAACTCAAAGAGAGAGCGTAATGTCCACCGTGCATCATTTGGACAGAATGGGGGATGTTAAATGGCCTCATATTGACAGACACAGCCTATATCAACGCACACACATATCAACCGCTCACATGTACACACACACACATTTCCTCCCGTAGTCTCTGACTAATGAGGCCCGGGGCTGGAGATGGTTCCATCAAGGAACTTCCCCCTCTTTCTCTCTAACACACACACACACACACACACACTCTCCCTCTCTCAAACGCGCACCTGATTGATAGCAGTGATTTGACTGAGAAAAGGGAAATGGGAAATTGAAAAATGGTGGAAGAAGATTGGAAACAACGCGCTGATTATAAACTCTGTGAGAAAACAAAAGGCCTTCCCACTGCCTTTTCTCTTAGCACTCTCTAGCTGAGGGAGCAGGTGTGTATCTGACAGGTGCCTGATTGAGGCGCACAAAAGACATTACAACTGCAAACAAATGGACGTGTTTAGTGTCCCCGGATGCAGTTAACGTTTTGGGCTGATAGATGTGATTATGAGTGTATGAGCAGAGGCAGCGAGAGAATGGGTACAGGTGTTAGGAAGAGCGGAGCGGGGAAGCAGCCATGTTATTGTTGTGATGATAATCCATCTATGCAATTAATAGCGTGTCATCGCCAAGGTCATCAGCCTTGGGCGATGCATTTAATATGTTGCAATAAGAGCCTCTCTGCTGGAGGAAGATCCACCAGAGGCGTGAGACCACACGGATTTATCGTCATGCAAAGATAGGAATAAATTGCAGTGAGGAATGGGAACAGAAAGGAAAAAAAAGCATTTTAAATTCACTGATTCACAAAATGACATCAATTACCCGCGTGCTATCGGCATCTGGCTTTTTTATGTTCTCATGTTTCAGAATGAAAAAAACAATTTCTATAGCACTTCTATAACAGTGGCATAAATTAGTCTGCTCCCTGGTGAAAAAAGGGTTTTGTGTGTTCTATAAATGAGGGATCGTCCTGGCCGAAGCCCCAGTGGTTTAATATTCTCTGAGAGCTTCCAGACAGTGAGTGGTGGTGCAGCAGCTGTCTCTTGACCCTGCTGTACCCCCCCACTTACCCCTCTGACCACCTTCTTTCCACTGGGCAAGCTGTGGCGATGACAAGCCTGTCAGAAGCTTCTCCTAATGTCCTAATTACCTCTCTCTCTTTCTTCCTCTGTGACACACACACACACAGAAGTACTTGTACGGTTGTACACAGACGCATAGTGAGTAAGCAGATATGCTTGCAGACAAGGAAGAATTGCACCTGTTTACAGGTGCAATCATTTAGTTTGTGGCCTGGCGAGAGTCCACACTGTAGGTGAGTTGCTTCAGCACATTTAGGCGAGAAAAAAAAATATCCATCCTCAAGAGTTTTTGCAGGCTTTGATTTGAAATGTTCTGCATTTTGATCCAGGCAGAGCCGCCTGTTGAATCAGAGCTTCAGTCGCTCTCATGTGGTAACACGCTTTCTTTTTTAAAAAATGAAAGCGGCGCTGAAAATAGGCGTTGCAGAGCCAGCCGCCTCTAAGGAGAATAATCACAGAAAATGCAGCATCACCCGAAATAGACAATATGAATGAGATGTGATGTGTCACTCTGCCAGACGTTAAGCTTTACTTCGGCTTTAAGCAAGAATCTGTCTCTGCTGGATGGCTCGGGTGCAGAGCACACTGCCGCTGCAGCGCTTAAGTCCAAGCTCAGTCAGCCGGTCTTGTTAACATAACAGAGTGGATGATTGTGCCCGGTAGGAAAAGCAAGTCATTGTACCTCCCAGGGAATGCACTCGGCGGTTGATTTATAGACCTCTGAAGTCACTGCATTTGTCACAATCAGCATAACTTAAAAGTGCGTTATTATAACGCTCATAACGCTTCGTATTATGTTGATTCGAGAAAATCCTGCTCGGAAGAGTAGTCCTGTTTCATTATGTCAAATTACCTTTTGATAAATGCGTCGCTGTGATATTGAGCAATTACCGCCTGTTTTGTTCCACTTTGACATTCATTGTTTGTCGTTTTTGTTTGTCAGGAGGAGCTTTTCATGTGAGGCTGTGTGTAACAGCCGCCTGGCATCTGCACTTGTTAGGAAAAGTGTAAGAACTATTTTTTTTGACATGACTGTGAGAGCCGGTATCAGTATCAGCTCAGTCGACGGCACCTGAACTGTACACAGTTGTCATTAAAGAGTTGGCTTGCTGTTTGCCGGCTACAAAGACATCTCCGTGTGTGTTGAGTGACGAGGACCTGTCACGCACACACAGTCGCTTTTGTTCTCAACGACATTACTGATATTGAAAATGTCTCAATTTTAGCCTCGTATTTGGAAGAACATCCATCTATTGTTATTTATGAGCATTTATGTGCAGCTGCGGATGCCAGCAGCCTTTAACTACGAGGAGGCAGGGCATCGAATTCAATATATCTGGTTTTATCTGGCAACGTTTCAGCAGGATTATCCTTTAATCTCTCACGAAATGCTGTTTTAGGGAACATGTTTTGAACGCAAACATTCAGGTCATAGATTGGATGTTAACAAAGCGTATTCTTCTTTTATTAATATAAGGCAAAATCTCCTTTTTTACCTTAAATGTACTGAGCAGGAACATGCTTTGCATCTCCTGCAAGCCTAGCTAATTAATACGTTTCAGTCGCCGGAGGGTAGAATTATTCAGATTATTCCTGGTTGTGTTTATGATATCTCACTGGCAGGTTGGTCTCGATTAAGCTGTAGCTGAGAGATGCGATACAATGAGCAGGTGTGCAAGAAAAATGCAGCAAAATTATCTTTAAATAGCGCCGGCGACTTCACTTTCACTGTCGTTCTATCTGCGACTACGACGTCTCCGACTTCAGCGTCCGTAACGGCGGGTCTATTGCTGTAAACTACTTACGCGCGTTAAAGTTAATTCATCACAAGACATCTTTGACGGGAAGAAAACAGCACTAATTTAACCACTAATTATCAAGTAATCAAGCTGATTGACAATCTGTCATCGTTTCTGCTCCGGCGCTGAGTTTGCCCAGTTGCCATGGAGACGGATGTTTGGAAATAAAACCATTGCAACCACTGATGAAGGCCAAAGGATTGACAGCTCTTCAAAATGCGGATGGAAACGAGTTTTTGATTCCTTCACATGTTGTATTTATATTATTGTATTGTGTGATGGTTCACAAGTTTCCTCCTCTGTCAGCTGATCGGTACATTTTCAATACAGCAAAAAAGAAAATACTAGAGAAACGTCCTTCATTTAAAAGGATTTGATTCATTAAACGGACTTCATAAAGTACGAGCTTCTTTGACTTGGAACACAATGATGCAGTTAAACCTGACCAAGACTTGTGTCAGATGATTCATCTGTCGACTTGCTGCACTGTGTTTCAAACTAATTGAATGTTTCAATAAAAAAATACTTGTATTTTAAAACCCCCATTAGACATGATAACGATGTCTCTGCCTGACAACAAATATCAGCGTTGGAAGTGTTTGTTTTTCTGTTTAGAGACGTTTGAAACTATGATTGGCTTAACTTCGGTCGGTCCACTCTCCGGGAGTTCGCTCGTCCACAAGATTTCCTTGAAGAGAAAAAGTTTCAAGCCCACCTCTGATCCTTCTAATTAAATGAAAACACAGTGGGCTACGCATTGTAAGACGGCATCATTACACCAACGCACTCGGGTAACCAATGTGGATCTCTATGGGGGAACTTCAGAGAGTTCCAGCATCAAACTCGGTTGTGTCCTCTTATGCAGTGCAATCACACACAAGGTTGACATGCAACACGCTGCAGATCATGAGCATAAATAAGCAAGGGAATGTTTTACCTGAGAGGAGGAACATTAATTCAAAGGCATCACACTAGCACTATGAAGAAATGTTGCCTCATTAGTGTTACCCCACTGCTTTTACTGAGCAGTATAGCAACATAGGGAGAGAGGGAGGGAGGGGTGTATTTGTGGCTCTAACCACACATACATACAGTTTCCTGAGACTTTTGTCACGAAGAAATATAGTGCAAATGATCCTGATTCATTGGCGATGGGTAAACATAATGCATGGCAAGAAGACGCCAACTCAAATGTGGATGTGTTTTCTAGTAGGGAAAGAAGCGTCCCTGTGAGGGGGAAATACTTTTCCTCCCTCTGAACATATAATACTGCTCATTGTGAGGAACAGGGGGATGAGATCGGGATGAAAAGGAGACGAGGTGAGGACGCAAGGACAGACATTATTTGGAGGACGGTTGGCCTGCACGCTCTCATCCCTCATGATTGACAGATTGGTGCAATGGCTGCACTCTCACGAATGCCATCACACGCATTTCCCCCAGAAATCTGTCTATCAGCACTGTCTAAGCAGAGCGACAGCCATGACATCTAATCACAGGCGAGCTGGCACCTCATAACTTCTACTTAATGTGCTGCAGGTACAGAGGAGAGAAGGGGAGCACAGCAGACACACTGCCACCACAACGCTATTTATAGCCCCTTCAGAGGCCACCAGCAGGAAGTGGATCACATTGAAGGTTTAGGGAAGGTGTCACTACACTATATCACAAATCTATCTCTCTTTAGATATAGGTCTCTGTTGACAAGACTAAACGCTCAGATGACCTGGTATCAGCGCGGGATATTTTTCTGGGTTACAGTGCTGACATGGTAACATAAAACGAGGGCACATATACAAAATATACAAGATGATAATGACTCATTTGCATAATGTTGGTACAACATTATAATTGCCAGGCAATTAAAGCGGCTCAAACACCTCATTACGAGCTGTCCTAAGGGCTGGTTGGACCCGGACTCCTACGACGCGCTCCATTCATGCTCAAGGTTAAAGGAACATTCGCCAAATATTCTTTGCATGTCCAGTCAGTGCGAGCGATGTCAGTCGTCAGTTCTCACGGAGGTGGTCTGGACGCCTTCATGATCCAGACCACCTTCTGTGACTCACAAGATAAATTACTATTTGGTTGTGCTTTGCCGTTAAAACGGCCGTGTGCACGATCACCATCACTGATTGGACGCACACTTAAAAAGTCTTACATTTTCACCTCCTAGCAGTCCCTTTTTTTGTTGGATCACGACTAACCCCTCATTATGTTGAATCGTCACAGCGCAATAAGTCCGGGTTTAACTGACATATGAAGTTTTAAAGAAGCAGAAACTTGAGGACAGCTATCGGTGCCGGCTCCTGGACAATGCTCACCATTTGTTTCCCATCATGTGTGATTTGTCACTCAGAGTCTTTGTCCTGAGGGAATCGCTGACACATTGAAAATGTACAAAAAGAAGTATAACAAGGGCAAATGTCAAACCTTACACCCTTATTACGCCGGCAATGACAAGTGAGACAAGCAGTCACTTGAACACATTCTCCACACTGGAGCTCGCCGTGCTCACAGCCACAGCAAAGGAGTCCACATTCTGTGTGAAATATAATAAAAGATGGTGTGTGCAATAAAGAAATGTTGATATGGATGTGCAGGAGACAGGCGAGGAGGTGTGTGTATGTGTGTGTGTGTGCTGGTGGGGTATTGTTTATGTATAGCAGACAATGAATGATGGAAACTCTCGAGGGTACAGGCCCTGAGCACTGTTGCAGGGACTTGGGAACACGCCAGTCTCCCATGCAGTGTGAGATGCCAGTTTGGGTGGGCACCGTTCCGAATGGGTGCTCTCTCCTACAGGATAGATTGCGGGGTCCCAGGGGTGCGTCTCCAAGCAGTGGCTGCTCAAGGCGGCACTGGCTGGGCTCTCAATCAGGGAAACAGGGGAGGCAAACAAAGTCCAGATATTCCCACTGTTCCTACATATTAATATACCAGTCAGGAGAATCATTGAAGGACAAAAATGCCTCATTATTGCAGAATTTTACACAGCAGTGTGAAAGAAAGGTTGCAGATATGACTTATTATCATGCTTTTTGTTTTAATTGGTAGAAAATCACAGGTAGCATACGGAGCTTGACTAAAACACTTTCCGCACGTTTAGAAACTATGAATACGTTTTTGTTTCCAGTGTGAAATATTTCCCTTTGCTTGGTTTCTGAACATGTTTCTCACTCTGCCTGTCTCCTTCTTCTTTTCTACTCTCGCCTGCCTCAACAGGAGCTGCTGAAACCGTGACAGGTACTTTTTCCTTTTTTGCAACCTGCTGTTCATTTGGAAGTGCTTGCTTCTGTCTGTGTTTGTTGATTGGCTGTCCGTCCCAGTCTGTTCATCTGTGCATATTAACATGAATGGTTGGTATTTTCCTCTCAGGGAAGGAGGAGAGAGAGAGAGAGAGAGAGAGAGAGAGAGAGGGAGAGAGAGAGAGAGAGGGAGAGAGAGAGAGAGAGAGAGAGACAGAGAGAGAGGGAGAGAGAGAGAGGGAGAGAGAGAGAGAGAGAGAGAGAGAGAGAGAGAGAGAGAGAGAGAGAGACACGCACACACACCACAGATGGCATAGTTACATTTTCTTTGAATCAACATGTTGCCACATGTTAGTGCAGATCTAAGTTT
>CAAKHC010004874.1:2649-15969 GCA_901007825.1 Macroramphosus scolopax | reverse complement strand
AACAAAAGACGATACAAACCAGCTGTCCTGTAAACATTTTATTCGTACATATATTAAAGCTAATTTCCACATGTGTGCGATACATGAACACACACACACAAAGTACAATGATTTTAATCTCCACCTGACACAAACTGTACTTGTTCATTCAGTTTAGTTTTCGGGATGTAAAAGCTGCCGGAACCGTCAGACCTTCATGTCGGTGGCACCGAGCAGACTCCATCTTGTGCTTAGTTCAATTTGTGTTTCTGCTTTGTCTTTTATACAGTCGATGTAAAAGGTCGCGACCTTCTGTCAGATGTTCCAGTAACTGTTTGATAAGTGCTATAAAAAATAATGATTAGCAGCGAGTGTGAGGCTGTTCTCATCCCAAAGGATGACATCATGCATCTCTCTGGTTTGTATGAAGGAGAAGAAACCAGCCCGCGTTTTGTTTCCATAAAACGGGATCAATGCTTTGGTTTCATCAATGATTGATCTCCCGTCTTCACATCCATAAGTGAGAATAACTCTGATGACCTTCCACACAAAGGAGCTGAACTTCAGAGGTCACGTAACTCTTCCTGTGAACCTCAACCGTGTTCTTTCCTCCACTCGACCTTTGCATGGATCGTTCAGCTAACAAACGTGTGTTTACTAAGGTTTATTTACTTATGGCGTCAGTAACTCTGCAAACATATTCTGAGCTGACTGATTGTGCAGCATCAAAGGTAAAAACATTCATTTCATTCTAACTATTAAGGCAACAAGGAGGTCGTGGCAGCGACGGTGAAAAGGTGACTGGCATTGATTGATTGATTGGTCAAAGAACCAGACACGCAAACATTCACACCGTGTTTGGACAGTAACGACTGATTGTTGACCGTATGACTTCATCACGGCTGACGACTGTAAACATGGAGAAACTTTACACCTGATTAATGACTTCATGAGAGGAAATATAAAAATAAACATTTGATCGACCTTCCACCAACGTTTATACTCAGTAAGGAACTAGAAATAAACTTTGAGACAACAAACCTCCACCAAATCTAATGTAAAATAATGCTGTTTTTCACAATGTCGAGCGTCCCGCAATGTAATGGAAGAAGTTTGGTGGACATCATTCGGGTAGTTTTTGTGTTAATCCTGCTAACAGACGCAAACATTATGATTTAAAAACTTTCAAAAACCCGGAGTAACCGTGTGTATTTAGGCCACGCTACATGACTTTAACTGATGGGTTCATGGCACAGACACCTTCCACATATCAGACCAGCTGAATGAACATGAACATGTGCAAACGACACCCGACTCTTTGGGTTTTTGTTTTTGGTGGCCTGCTGCACCTCCACACACAAACCAGTCAAACCACCTGTTGTTTGGAGCTAAAGCTCCGGCCCTGGTGAGGAATGTGAGGGGTTTGAATGACATGAAAGAAGGTTGGTATGGAGACCAGACCTCCTGGTGGAAGATCTTGTGATCACTGCTGAGGTGATCTTACGACGTGTGGCCTGAACTTTGCTTCACCTGAGTCGTCCCTGGAAACTGATTGGAAAAGGGAAGACACTGATTGGACGAGCCATATGTCCGTCACCAGCTACGATCCGGTCCGGAGACTCTCCAGTATATCTGATTCTGTAGCAGCATCGACATTAATCTCTTCAGGCACCGCCGTCGTCGTTTCCTGCTCTCGTCACACCTGAGCTAAACGCCGAGGGTTCTGAACAGCTGTGGCTCGGCCACAAGCGAACAGATTGAACCCTGGCAGGATGGATTCTCACCTGATCTCATAAAAGTCCATAAAATCTCTCGTTAAAATGAAACAGACGACATGAAACTTGGCACCAACTGTCCTGAAGTTGAACTTTCAATGCCGAGTCGGAGCGACCTGAACGAACGCCGCTCCGCTTGAATCAAAGTATATTTTACAAGGCACAAATGTGGGCGAACTTCATATATATAAACATTATTTGGACAGATAATCTCATCTCAGCATCGGCTGTCATAATCTCCATTCTGCTCAGAAAGACTTTGGACGTAGCGGACGGCGTCTGTGATGGTGAAGAATGTTCTTGTTCCCTCTGCTCCCTTCGTGTCAGGGTAGTAACCTCCTCTTTCAAGAGCATCCAGCACGGAGGTGCTGCACTGGGCCAGGACGACCTTCACCCCAAGTTCTCCGTAATCTTTGTGGACCTCTTTCAGAGCGTTCACTCCGGCGGTATCGAGAAAGGAGACGGCGCCGCAGTCGATCACTAAGCTGCGTAATCTGCGGGGAGATTTCATCAAGGTCACCGTCGCAGCAGCTTCGCCGTCCTGTTGACCTGCAGCCTCCTTCTCTGAAGTCATCATTGTGTCCGCTGTGATCTCTTCCTGCTGTTTGCTCTTCTTCTTTTGGAACTTCATGCGCAGTGTTCTCTCCTTCACAGGGTCGAGTCCCGCGCACTTGTAGAGAGACTTCTTGAACAAGCTCTGGTTTGCGTAGTAAATCGGAGCCTGGTAGCTGAAGACAGCCACTCCCTGATGTGTTTGAAGGCCACGGTAAGACGTAAGATCTTCATAATGGTCCGCGGTCGGAGCCCAACCCAGCTCCCGGACGTGGACCTGCTGGGTTCGGCCCAGGACGCAGAAGGCCGACACCAACACCCCCACCAGGAGACCCAGCTCCGTGTTAACCAGCGCAGAGGTCGCCATGGTGATCAGCCAGATGGAAGCGTCGACGCGGTTGATGCGCCACATGCGGGGAATCTCTGTGAACTTTCGTAGAGCGCCACGTAGGTTCACCACAATGATGACGGCTAAAACACACCTGGGCAAGGAGAAGGGAGGAGTTAGAGTTGAGTGTTCACCAGCGAATCAATACCAACCGATCGATAGACTGATCAACATCCACGCCTTCATTTCCCCACCGATTCGTTGAATCTTCTATTTGTCTTTGTTAGTTTTCATTCTAATTTTTTATGCTGTTTTGAAAAGTGAAACATTTAGAAAACGTTGTGGCTGACGACGCACACACAGTATCTATATGTGGAGTTTGTGCAGAGCTGCAAGCGGCAGAGTCAACATCAACCCTGAACTCCAAACATAATCATCCGGGTTTGTTTGCCCGTCCCTGAAAAGAAGAGCGAGCAAACGTAAGTACTAAAAAGTACTCGAATTAAAAGCCTTGAAACCCAAAACAAACAAGTCAACTTGTATTTCAGTTCATAATGTTCCTGTCAGTGCAGTGAAGTCTGTTAACTGCAATGTTGAAACATTTAGTTCATGCTTGATGAGACACGTCTTTGTCTGCAGTTATTCCGAGCATGTTTGACATTTAGAAGAATTCAAATATAAAGGATGCTGCATCACCGTTACACCATCGTGACTCCATCTAAAATATAAGTCTTTGATTCAGAGAAGTCAGGTTCGCTCTGGACACGAACGTGCATCCTGAGGCTGGTGGACGATGGTTGTCCACCTGGGTACTGTGGATTGTTGACAAATAGCATTCCAACAGGCTCGTCTGACAGGCTAACGCCGAAATTAGAGGGGTGAGTCAAACAGGCTCGACTGCCCCGACCAGCTCCTACCGAATAATGTCGTGTTTGTGGGAGGTGCTGCAGCTCCTGTTAACAAATACTTATACAATACAAATGCAAATCTTTTGCTCAGATGTGTGTCTACAAACTGTGATTGTGTGTGTGAGGTTTTTAAACATGTTTAAGTGATTCAAACATTTACTCGTACATTTCAGTGTGCTTACTTTTGAAGGGAATAGAAGAGTGGAGCGATGACCAGCAGCACCAGCAGCAGGACGAGGGCGGTGACCAGCCCCGATATCTGAGTCTGGCACCCGGTCGACTCCTTGACGAGGGTCTTCGTCAGCGCGGCGCTGGTGGTGAAGCAGCGGAAGAACGACGGCAGGATGTTGCAGAAGCCGATGGCGTACATCTCCTGATTGGCGTCCACTTTGTAGCCGTGCTTCTTGGCGAACATCTCCGACAGCGACACCGTGATGGCGAATCCCACGACGGCGATGGAGAAGGCGTCGACCGCCACGTTGGGGATGAGGGACCACAGGGGCAGCTGCGGGGGGAGGAAGCCTGTGGGGATGTCACCAGCCACACTGGAGCCGTAGTCAGTGTTGAAAAGGCCAAAGTGAGAGACCAGCGTAGCAATGATCACAACAAAGAGCTCGAAGGGAATCGGAGCCTGGGAAGGAAAAGAAGCTGTTGAGGACTCTGAACGTTAGTCGAAGCTTCTTCAGGAATACCTCGGCTACACATTAGACTGATTCCACTTTGGCATCATTTAGGAGAACCAGAATCTATCCATTTTATCTGTCTCATACTCATACAAATGGTTGTCTTGTACGTTGGTATCAGATGCTGAGGGCCCTGACAAACTGCCGCTAACACTACTGATTAGGCGACCTGGGAAGAGACTGGGTTGAGAGGGACCTCCTCCTGGTGACACGTCGGGAAAGTGTCCTCACTGGGATGACGGTATGTTACAGGATAGTAAAATGAAGTCTTCTTTACCTTCAGCTTGTCTTTGAAGCGAGCGTTGAGCTCCTTGGTGGGTATCAGTATCAGCAAACACACCAAGCTGGTCACCAGGTCACAGATGTTGGTGTTCCCCAGGTTGCTGAGCAGACTCCACCAGGTCTTGAACAGAGTGAACCAGCCCTGGGGTCTGGGGAGCTTCAGGCCCAGGAGGTACTTGAGCTGGGAGGTGAGGATGGTCAGCGAGGCTCCTGTAGCGAAGCCACTGAGGAGGGAGTCGGAGAGGTACACGGAAACGAAGCCTACCTGGAAGATACCCATCAGCACCTGGGAGAATGAGGTAAGCAGGAAGTGACAGGTAATGTGAATCAAATATTCATCAGCGGTGTTTGTGAACAACAGCTGCTCACGTACCTGATAAACACCGGCGGTAAAGGTCACCGTCGCTGCCACAGTGATTGCGTAGCAGCTCCGGTCACATTCTACCCCAACGCTGTAGTTTCCAAGACCTGCCAGCAGGACGGCGGTGTCGTTGCTCCCGATGATGCTGCTGCTGCTCTCTGTGGGGTATCCCGCCAAAGCTGATTCCCTATCAACAACCTGCCCCACAAGCAAACAAAGCACCCCAAATATCCCCACCGAGATGTGCCTGGAAGAGCCTAAGAGCGCGTAGATGATGGAGGAGAAGAAGGAAGTGTAGAGACCGTAAATGGGGTCCTGACTGGCCAATAAGGAGTAGGCTATAGACTGGGGGACCAATAGGATTCCAACAATCACGCCTGACATGACGTCCCCTAGGATCCAGTCCCTGAGCTGGTACCGTGGAAGCCATTTCAGAATTGGAACAAAGCCCAGTATTTTGGATTTGGCCTTCTCTGTGGTGCAAGAGCAGTGCTTCTTCAGCCGGCGGGACGCGACGGTTCGCCAGCTTCTCTCTGTGTTTTTCTCCACTCGTTCCAGGATGAGAGGCTGGTGCTGGTCACTCTCAGCTCCGCCCTCTGCTGGCGCGCAGCAGTCGTCTCTGGGAGTCATGATCGAGCCTCTCGTCTCTGGTGATGTGGAGAAAGATCCCAGATTTATTCCAACAACCGATTCCAACAGGCATATAGACAACAGATGTAGGATACTGGGTTATACTGCTTCCCATTTATATGACTTAGGGTGAAGAACCTTTTGGAACGCCTCAGTTTAACCCAGCAATTACAACCCCCCAGTGGGCTGGTAAAGGTTGTAAAGAGGCAGTGTGGAGTGAGGACGGAGGCTGAGGATATTAAATGTCAGGTCAGCAGGCGTCGGCCTGACTGCATATTTCTGGTATTTTGCTGAGACAGAGTGAGGTTTGTGCAGCCTAATGTTACTTCAGATAAGAGACTTCTCCTTCTTCATCCAGGGGAGTTGTTAGTGACCCTTTCACAAAAGAAGGTGTGGGGGGGGGTTCTGGTAATCATTTATATCTACAAACTGAGGACAAAGTATGCAAGAATGAAAATAAATGAACAACCTGATAGCTTTGACCAAGTCAGGCCACAAAGTAAACATCTTCTTTGTGTTCATACAGACTTTATCGCTTTTAGAACAGTTTTACTTCTCATTATGTGTATGAGCAAATGTTTGGATTTGAAGGTTTGTTGTTTAAATAACTAAATCATATTGTGACACGTGTCGCAGTAGTTTTTGGTTCTGTGCCATCGCATATTAGAAACGACGTCATTACAAATTGTCATCAGGTATATTTGCACTTTTTAAATATTATTTGCACCTCCCCTGAAGAAAAGTCCCTTTTTTCACTTTGAACCTATTTCACTGAGATGTTTGATATGTGGATAAAATTTATATTTTTTATATATATAATATTCTTATATAAGAATATTATACATTATATATTATATATTATAATATATACAATATTCAACTTTCTTATTAAATTATATAAGAAATTAAAAATTTAAATATATATGTATAATGTTCAAATTTGTGTGTATCGAGCTTAATTTAGTTCCTTTCCTTTTTTTGGATCAGCGGTGGTTTGCACGGCTCTCAGGACTTCATATGAATATCACAGGAAATACTGTGATATAGATGGAAACATTACATTTCCATGATGTTGAGGGAAGTTATCAGACCGTACCGTGGTTGTCAAATAAAATAAACATTTATTTAAGTAAATTTAGCAACTGTTACATGTTTGTTTCAGTTGATCTTGAACCACATGGTCTGATATATTCAGGTATTAATGAAGCAGATCTTCATGGCTTTTCAAAAAGTTTTCCCAGGCCTGGAAATTGTTATTTTTGACTTTATTTTGACTTACTTTATTTTATTTATGACTTTTCCAGGTTTTCCACGACTCTAAAATCCCTGTTTAAACATTTATTGTCCATCTTTAGTATGTACAGAAGAGAATTATCATAAAAAGTAATTCTGACTTTTAAGCGACTATTTACTATTTCCTCTGCAGACTCATTTGTTGTATTAAAACATTAATAGAATTAACCGACGTTAACTCGCCTGTTTGCCAGTCGTACCTGTGTAGTAATGAGATTACCGGTCCGGTCTACCGGATGACGTTATACTTAACTGTTGACAGTTAATACCGAGACAGACAAGCTACTCCAGATAGATATAAAAGTAAATGACAGACTTTTTTTTATCCACAATAAGTAAATTATCCCCCAAAACTGAGTGTAAACCGCTGAAACCTGAGCGTTAGTCTATGTAAACACTCAGTAAAGTTAGCTAGTCAACAGCGCTGCTATGAATGGGCACCATTGTAAACAAGACGTCAACGTGGACACCAGTTGAAACTACGACCGGGTGAAGTTTGAATTAACGTGACAGTTTGACCTTCAACAGCAAACAAATGTAGTTAAATAGTTGGAGAACTCACCGGAGCTCGAGTCCGTCGCGGTTCCCGAAGCGGAGCTGAAGCAACGTTCCGCCTGTCAGCTTTCATTCCTCTTCGATTTTATTTTAGCAGCGGCTCAGTGCGTGGTGACGTGTCAGCGGTGCGTCATCTGCGTCACGTGGCTCACCAGACCGGGTACGTCAACGTCGCCGCCCTATTGGTCCGGGCAAGACATATAAAAGTGAACAGGGAAGCTGTGGTTTGGGGTAAAATACCAGGAACTTTCAATGTCATGAAGCAGAAGCTTTTGTCCAGACCCACTTACAATAGTACCTTTTATTAGAATTAGTGAACCAACTGTGCAGCACAGTCTTCGTCAGCCAGACCTCTATGAGGAATAAAAAATTGTTTTCATACACGTTAGAGGGGATGGATTAGATAAAGATAAGGATGAGTTATAAAGTTTTAATTTGTTAACCGATTTCAATGATTCACTTTTATATATAAAGGTTTATGATCTACATGAAGTAGTAAAAATAAGTTTTGTCTACAGATATAGAATGTCGATAGTTAGGTTCGAAGAGAGGAGTATCTAAAGTCTCTTCAATAACTGTATTACTGACGGTGGAGAATCATTCAGTGTCATGAAAACATTTCTCAACATTGATTGTTAAAACACTGGTTCTAAGGACATCCAAAGGTGTTTTTTCTCAAATGTTGTAGTGTTTTGTACTTCAGGGCCACCGGACCTTGAGGAGGTTTCAGTGGGTCCCCAGCAAAAAGGAGAATTAATTATTTTCACTATATTTCTATGGATGAGAAACAATGAGGGACTGTATGACTATATTTAATCATGGGTTACATGCACATTATGTAATAAAGCATCTAAGAGCAAACATGTTATCAGATGGGCGAACCTGGTACAAATCTGACCAACTGGGGGTCTAATTTGTGTCAGTTAAGGGGTCCCCGATGTGATAAAGTTTGAGAACCACTGGGCTAAGAATTATGGGAGTAAATGATATGATTCCTGTTTGTTATTCTCTGTCTCATATTCCTCAGAAAGGCTGTGAGAGTCATGTTGGTTCATCACTGCAGAGGGCAGACACATGATACAATACGAGCAACACAACCAACAGCACTGAGCCCTGTGACAACAAAGAAACTCAGCGAGTGTCAGAGAACGAGGGCGTGAAGGCGTTTCAAAGGTTCTGATGATATTTGACTAATATAAACAAATACTATCTGTCTTGTAGTGAGACAGAGGGGAATCCCTGGTTGTGCCACTAAACACTGGAAGGTATCGTCATCCCAGAATATTAATTGGATGCAGGCTTATGTCCACACATGACCATTTAAAACCATCCTTGTAATCCCGTATTCTTTTCTCATCCACCTGCACAGTTGGTTAGCAGAACAGAGGGATTACACACGTTGCTGGAGACAACAAACGGACTCTGACAGGTACAGGTGCTTGTTTTGTAAATGATTTAGCAGATCTGGGTCGAACATTGTTTTATTGTACTTTGATGGATTCAGTTCAATGTCAAGTAGGGCAACGAGGTAACATGAAGGTTAAGTTAACATGTATATTTGTTAAACAGCTTCAAGTACATTTTGTTCTATTCTATGATGTCCGTTTGAACTCAATGTTTGTCCGTCACTCATTGTACTATGTGATTTATTACTGGTTTCATCTAATGAATGAGTTCCACGAAAGGCGACATTATGTAAAATGTATTTTTATTATTACTATTATTGACATTGTTCTGTCAGCAGCAGCGATGGTGGACGCAGCAGCAGCAGAGCAGTTCCTGGATGCCAATCCGCAGTTCGCCAAACAATACTACGACAGCAACTTCCGGCCGAAGGTCGTCTCTGACCTGCTGGACAGCAACCGGAAGACGGCGGTGGACATCAGCAAGTTCCATGACCTGACGATGGTGGAGGAGAGCGAGATCCTCTTTGACCTGATTCGAGACATCCAGGACAACCTGCAGATGGAGAAGTCTGTCTTCAACCTCATGAAACACCTCAGCTTCATGCTGCAGGCCGACCGCATGAGTCTCTTCATGTACCGCCAGAGGAACGGCACGGCCGAGCTGGCAACCAGGTCACTGCAGTTTTTAACAAACAGCCCCTGAAAGAATGTGATCACTCAAAACAGAATTATGCTTCACTGTCAAATATGCCATAATGTTCCTTCACCATATTTATAGTTCATGACCTGCACACAGTTTCTGAATCCCACCTGATCAGCTATGTTTGTGTTAGTAATCTCCTGGACCTCCATTGAATGAACTCAAACCCTTTTATGCTGCACAGCAAACAGTCACTATAGAAAATCCGGGTCTGTCGTTATAATGTCATCGTCTCCATCTGCAGGCTGTTTAATGTCCATAAAGACGCCGTGTTCGATGACTGCCTGGTGCAACCTGACAGTGAGATTGTTTACCCGCTGGATTTGGGCATCGTGGGACACGTTGCCTCCGTCAAGAAGATGGTCAACATTCCGGATGTAGCAGAGGTAAATGCACTCGAGGTAGACGAATGAAGGATCAATACTAATGATAGTATATTGTTGGTACAGTCACTGCAAAACTACATACATTAACATCCATATTAATACCTAGAAAAATACAAAAAATGTAATAATTTTTTTATTTTTTAATTTTTTTTTATTTTATTTTTTAAATTTGAAAAACCAAAACATCGTGTATTTATTTTTTTCATCATATTTTTGTACCTGCTGGATGCACTAAAAAACTAATTGAATAAAATGTGTATTAATATCCGGAAAATCAAAAATATAAGAAAATGTTTTTCACATTTTAGTCTTTTTATTTAAATTTGTTCACATATAAATAACCTTCTGTAACATGTGCTGCAAGTGTAAGTTGAGTATCCTCCATATAAACAGCTGGAAAAACGAAAAGAAGTAAGCAGACAAGTCGTGAAATGTGTATTGCGCTAAAGCAGTAAATGATATCTTCTAAAAGACATAAAGTAAATGTCTTTTGCAGGCTCACATTCATCGAGACCACTTTTAAAGAGTGTAAACCTTTTTATTCTGCAAGGCTGCACATGTACATGATGAATCCTCTTATCTTGTATCGGTGCCTCGTAATACCTGACAGAATTTAAAACCTGTTGAATTACTTAACTGATTTATCCCACAAATATCCAATTCATTTTAATCTTTCCCTGTACTGCTGCTGCTCTGCCACTGATTGACCACCAGAGGGCGACCTGACACCGCGGTGCCTCTCCCACTAATTCCCTCCCACCAAAGCCAATGAAATCTCATTATACCTTAGGCATTTGAAAATGGTTGGCTAGTTTCCTCCCATGGACTCCTCAAGTTTGTCAGGTCCCCTTTCATCCCTCCTGCCCCCTCACAGAGTCGACATAATGTTGTGACAAGGCTGCAGCCCACTCCATAACTGACAGATTACAAGCCACCCACTGTATCATTTCAAAGAGAGATTACAAAACTCCTCCATTAATGTGCAAACAAAACAGTTTATCTGCTGGCCTGATGGACCTTCAGTGTGAGCAGCCGCTGAACAGAAGCCCCCGTCTGTCACGCCGCAGCCTGACTCAAACACATGAAAGCACGCTGGGAAAATGTGGCAACCGGAGCGAAATCAAAGCCTCCGAAAAAACCCCAGCCTGCCTTGACACAGCGGAGGAGCAGTTAATGTTCCCTTATAATTGGTTAGCTTTATGATGCTAATGCAGCGAGGATGGCCTTTCAGAGTCCTGCAGACACTGCGAGTCTATTTCCATCACGGTCCAATCCGCTGCAGGCTGGTCAGGATTCTTCTAAATGGAAGATTATGAGTCACTGGGATTATGAGGCCCATCCACACTCATATTTCTCCCTCTTCTTCTCTCCTTTTCACCTTCAAAGAGAACAAAATGACAGATGAAAAACTGTTATTAAAGGTGTGCGTGTGCGTGTGTGTTGTGTGTGTTGTGTGTGTCAGAGGAAGGTGTGTGTCGGTGGGGGGAGGTTGCAGATGAAGCCAGTTAATCTGCCCTGAATTAGAGCGATCCCAGATTACTCCCAGAGGTCACACAGGCCCATTTTCACAGAGTCAGCACAACCAACGCACCTTTAATCTTATTTTGTTACAGCCGATTGTTTTGCTTCATTGTTTTTCTCTTGGTGGAGCAGAACTGCTGGAACCCTAACCCTAACCCAACCAAAACAGAACAGAACGTCATTCTGAAGTTACCAATGTGTAAATTAAATGACAAAAACAAAATAAATGCAAGAGAGGCTGCAGAGGAAGTTCAAATATGACAGTGTGTGACAGCTTTAACTGTTGTATGTTATTAACATCTTCTAGCCGGTTTAGTGAGTCAGTGTTTGTGTTACTGAACCTATCGGTGATTATTTCCCCAGTAAAACAACACTGGAAGAAGTTAGATAATAAAGAACGGCATGAATAAATTGTCTTCATATAAAGGTGTTTCTCAAATCAGATTATGCTCCTAAAGTGTGGAGCTGCAGGGCAAAGGTCAAGGCAAAGCTTCAGATGAGCTAACAAGCAGGATGAGGACCTCTCTGGGCTTTAGGGGTCAAAGGTCAACCCGGAAACAAGCTGTCAAACTGCAGTGGAGCAGGTTTATTCACAAGATGTGTCAGGCTGAAGCTGCTGATCCAGGTCTCCATCACAGGGATTATTTATCCCAAGGCTGGAGCCAAACAGTCAACATGGGAGGGTGGAGGAGGTGGAGGAGGGTGGAGGGGGGTGGAGGAGAATATTTAAAAAATATATATATTTAAAATTTTAGATTAAATCCCAAAAATATGAATACATTGAGATTTATTTACAATATATATATAAATACATATATTATGAATATATTTGTCTATTATTCATTTATTTAATTTTTTCATTGTTTAATTTTATTTCATTCCGTCCCCTCCGTCCCCTCCGTCCCCTCTGTCCCCTCACTACATGTTATATTTCCCGCCCTGCTGTGAAAAGAAAAGCACAACGTTTGAACTAAAGAACTACATGAACACTAAAAACAAACCCCGGACAACATCAGGCCGTCTGTGTTTCAGAGTTTCACACACGAGGACACTAAACACCAAACAAGTGAATGTTTCTGCAGATCCAGGACATGTTTGTGTTCTCTGCAGCCGGGTGGGATGATGATGATGAGTTGATGTTTGGGTTTCTGACAGCTGCAGGTCTGTCTGAGGCTGCCGGATTAACAACCTAATGATGTTTTCATTGCTCCTGTTGGGTGAAGTGACAGACGAAGCCGTCGCTCTGTGAACCGCGTGCGGGGGTTCGAATCAGGATCAGCAAACCAAACAGGAATTTAAATCATATTCCCTCTGTAACCGGCCTGTTGGTGACTTTTAGACACAATCAGGAAAACAAAGATGAGATCATAAACTCTGCTGATAATTCTGGACCCCAGAGAGACACTCTGTACGTTTGTGTTCCTTCTTGGACGTTAATGAGCCACTCTTCCTTGTTTGACCCCCCGGAGGAAGACGATTGATGACCCCTGCTGCACAGGCGGAGCAGTAGGTGCAGTGCAGCAGAGGGCGCCGTGAGCGAGAGCACAATGGAGCCTTCGCTCGCAGCGTTTGTGGATGGAAGTGGCGTGTTAATCAAAGATGAGCAGTTCTGGAGGGTTCAGGGGGCAAAGAACACGCCACCTAAAATCAATTAATTCTTCTCTGCCTCTCTCTCTCTCTCTCTTTCTCTCCCTCTCTCTTTCTCTCTCTCTCTCCCTCCCTCTTCTCAGAGCCCTCATTACAGTGAGTTTGTGGATGAGCTGAATGACTACAAGACCCGGAACGTCCTCGCCATCCCAATCATGAACGGAAAAGATATGGTGGCTGTCATGATGGCCGTCAACAAGTTGGACGGGACCCGCTTCACGGCCAAGGACGAGGAGGTAGCAGTCATACTGTGTTAGGGGGGTCCCCCCCCCCCCCCCCCCCCCCCCCCCCCCCCCCCCCCCCCCCCCCCCCCC
>CAAKHC010004872.1:0-26915 GCA_901007825.1 Macroramphosus scolopax | reverse complement strand
CAGAGTCCCGACCAACGACACGCCTGTGGTGTCCACCATTGGGAGGGGGGGGGACTCTGCCGGGGCATCAATTACTTAATAATTGCCCTCAGCCTGTGTCTCCTTTCCTTGTCATGAATCCATAGAGCTAGGTAATGACAGCATGAAATCAGGAGAAGATGATTATGCCTCATTTAGTCTTATTATAAGCCTTTTACTTTGATCTATAGAAGGTAAACCAGTTCACGGTAATGTTTACATCTGTTTACTGCACTGAATCGACTGTAGAGACGGGGTTGGCTCCAGCCCCAAGCGACCCCGCACAGGATGAGCAGAACAGCAAATGGATGAATTGATGAATAGAACAATGGTGATAATTGATAATATATTACTGTGTATGATTCTTAAATCCAATCTTTATTAGAGGCCATTATTTAATTGATTATTTGGGAATTTCAAAGGTATACAACAAAGGTATTTGACGCAGAATTGCCTCGGTTAGGGGTTAGAAGCACAAAGCACAACATCCTGCAATAAAATGTGTTTTCAGGGGCAAGCAGCAGAAAGATATACAGTGTGTGTGTGTGTGTGTGGGGGGGGGGGGGGGGCGTTCATTACTTGTGCCTTTCAGCCAACTCACCCCCACAATGGCTCTCCAGCAGCTGCTAAAGAGCAAAGCTTTCTGCGTTCCTTAATCCCTCTCCCTCTACTGACTATTACCATCTTGAATGTGTCGTTGCTCAGAATGTGGTCGCAGCAGATTGAGTGGATTCCTATCAATTAGTGCTTGATGGGAGCGGCAGTCGTGTGTGTGTGTGTGTGTGTGCGCTCTTCAAAACGGGTCAATATTTGACTTGCAGTCCACTGCGCCGCTCGTATCATGAGGTACCTCAATCATGTGGCGGTAGTAGTGAATGTTTCTGTGTGTGATTGCTCCATCAGTACAACTAAAAAGTGGCACTTGCTTCCACTCGCAACACACTCAGTAACATATTTATTTGGATAAATTAGGGAGGCTTTTACCACGGTGGAAAGTGAGGGATGCCAAGCTCCAGATTCATTAGTTAAAAGGCTTCCGAATAAATTCCCCACTTTTAATGTTACAAAAAGCTATTAAAGGTGCACAGCCCTGTTTCCCATTACAGCTTTCAATAAATCACAATTGTGTAAACAGGAAGAAGAAGAGGACGGTCTACCTTTCACATCCTTCCTAATAGCACGTAAAGACTTTCTAGTCATTGTGTTGATACTTCGGAGACGTGAGGCAGTGAGCTGCTCGGGCTTACGTTAATGAATAGAGATGCTGCTTGACTACGGCTAATTTAAATCACTCAGCAGAGGAGGTTCCATATCAATCTATATCATTTACAGAGGGACTTTGGAAGATGAAGGGAGAACTGCTTCTGAGCCTGAAGAACGTCAGGTCAAGAAGAGATAAGCCTTTTAGAAAGGGAGAGAAGACAGAGACGGAGCCGCCGAGAATTTTCTTCAGTTCCTATTTACATTGTTTAGGTTTTAAGACTTTGAAGGAGAAGCTGAGACAGGAACACTGTAACGGCTGGATGTCTCAGAGGAACAGGCCTGATAACCATGTGCAGCAGAACAAAAACACTAAAACACTTCACTCTTTGTATACATGGTTCAAACGTTTCAACCAAATAATTCAGGTACATAAAACCACTGAATAAATCACTAGGTGAACACGAGCCACAGTCAGGATGGATAGAGGTGGTCAGTGTTTAACCTCTCACATCAGATGAATGAGATTATTGATTTCAGCTCATGGAATGTTGTCACGTCCTCCACCTGAGCTGTACGTCTCACAGACATTCATACAGGAACATGCTGACGGGCCCGAGGAGGCAGAACGTCCCCAGATGCTGGACTGTAAAGCCTATTGTAGCATTGAAATTTAACATATAACGTAGAATAAATAGAAGTAGCTAGCTAAGCATGCTTCTCTCAGGCGCATGTCACGCCTGCTTTAAAGACACATAGACTGAATGGTGACCTACCGACTGAATCAGTAGCATTGACCCGATGCTAAGCTTCAATCATCAAACAAACGCAGTCAGCGAGGATGACAGCTGACGTTCCCTGATCACAACGCATCTACGATATCATGCTGCTGGTGTTGAAAACACTCAATCAAACAATCAGGGTAGACTCGACCATTAGTCCAAGGACCGAACCATCTATATCGACAAAGTTTGGAGACCTTGTGTATTCACAAACATCATAAACAAGTGACTCAGAAATGACTCGCCATGATGAGTATTGACATTGACAGGCATTGAAGAGACCTCTGCACCAAGACACTCACACCTGAGCCAGCAGCACCAACTGTGAACACAACAAGAGCAGCAGCTCAGATGTGATTAACCCATCCGTTTATCAATTTGTCAAGGCATAGACACACACACACACACACACACACACACACACACACACACACACACTTCAAATTATAAACACTCAATTACACACACACACGCACGCACACACACACACACACAAGCTGGATCTTGTTTATTATGATATCTATTAGCATGAGTGACAGGAAGGTTAAGAGAGGTCAGCAGTTACACTCGTCTCTTGAAGTGTGACCAAATGTGTGTGTGATTTATGAGTATCAGACCTCAGAGCCTTTATCAACAAAAGGCCGGATTTAAAGAAGTCATCGTGACCTTTTTGCACAGCTGCATCTTCACTATTACAGCTGTGCCATCTCTGGCAGGCAGTGCCTTTCACAGATAATTGTATGTGGGACGGTGCTGGGGCACTTTCATTCCTGCAGCAACACCTCTTCCCCGAAGGCATGAGCCTATTGCACGACTGTTTCTCCAGGATTCTGCCCTCTAATATCGCCCGGCGGTGGCTGGCGCAGGTCTGCCCGAGGCTACAGGGAACGTACGTACCAGTATAAGTGTGGGTTTGTCAGTCAAGGTGTCAGTTAGACTGACGGGTCATTGTGTCTGCTGACAGCTGACTAAGAGCTACAACACTTCCAGTAAAAAGGAACATCACTCACTGGCAATTACAGCCAAAGTCTCCTCCTGTTCACGGAGATGGAGAATAACATACGGCATCAGCACACTCACATGCAGGTGAGTCCTGTTGTTCACACCCATGTCCCCACTCAGACGTTACCATGCAGAGCTCGGTAAGTACTGGGAACGTAGCAATACAATTCAATCGGCTTCATGTTATCTGAGATTTAACTTTAACAGTCGAAGTGCCTGGAAACAAAGAAACATTTTCTACGAAGGTCATAAATCCTTCAATGCAACAAAGACTCACTGAAAGTGATTGAGAACTGTGAACGCTGTCGTGGTTCTGATGGAGATACACTGCAGCTCCGCCGTTAACTGGATTCAATAGTTTCAGATCATATCATATCTACAGTTCGATCCCATCTCCTAGTTCGATGTGAACATTTAGATGTAAGCTATGAAAGTGGAAACCTCAGCTTCCATCAGGGACTAACATGTTCATGGGATGTCCGGATGGCCCACAGGGCACAATTAGGCTCCACAAGGGCTTCGAGCAGAGCCGATCACCAGATAAAGATCAAACCTGGAACTGTACGGAAATAAAGAACCTGCAGCAGGAAGACCCAGGCTGGTGTGATGACTGGGCATCGGGTCATCACTCCCAGATCACGCTGCAGAGCGTCATCAGTTTGATGCCCTGACGGCGACTATACAAGAGGAACTTAAAGTATTAAACATTATAAAGCACAAACCATCTCATCCACATTATTAATGTACGATAGTGAAAAGTAGAGTTATTCCTTTAAAACCAAAGCATGTCAGTAACACCAGCTGTTCACCTGAACCATTATTGTATGTTCTGATCATGGTTACGCAACGTTCGCTAGTTTCAACCAGTGCAAACACACACAACCAAGTGTCCTGGGTGTCCTACCTCATCTAGTTCAGAGATGAAGATGGGCTTCTCTTCAAAGCCAATGGGCATTGGATCGTTGGGGGGGATCTCCACCTCCTCATACATCTTAGTGTTGTCTCTGCGGATTCCCTCCGGTAGGAGCATCTGAACATCAAACACCAAGAAGATCAGGCCTCACAAACGACTGACACGCCGAACAAAGCTACAAACAATACTTCTGACTGGAGTCACATCTGTTACATGTCCTTCCTGGAGAATAATTATTGCAGATGAAACACTTAAATGACCTCATCAGTATTTGTTTTAACTTGTGAAAATTGTGAGTAATAAATGTAAAATCCAAAGCTAGTTTGTTACCAAAATCTGTGTATGAAAATCAAACAATAGGAACAAAATAATCCAATAAATAATGATAAACTTTATGAGTTGTTTGGTACCGACAGTGGAAAGTAGATATAATGTAGTGCAGTAGTGAATTCTAATGATGTCGGGTGCCGGTGGTGATCTACTGCAGAGCAGCAGGATGGGGAGGGACTGTTGGTACCGACTCACATGACTCAGAACTGATATACTGTAGTAAAGTCTTATTATTACAGGCATCTCGCAGTGTCACATGAAAGGAGTCTGCAAGATCACCATAATTGCAAAGAAGGGAGCATCAAGGTGGGATCACCTCTGACGTAGGGACCAATCACAAACCTTCTGAAGCATCAGAACATTTAGGAAATCCTTAATGACTTTAACGTAGGAGCCTGCTTTCTTTAACCTGTTTGATTGTTTTAAATATCTTTAAGGCTTACCCTGGCTCCTCCAACAAACGCAGGTGTCTTCGCGGCCTCTGCAAAGCAGTCGTAGACGTTTGGATATCGTATCCGTTCGTAGACTCTTTCTCTGCTCAGGATCGGTTCCCGTCGTGCGGTCAGCAGGGCCTGCTCCCTGAATGACACACAGAGAAACAAACAGCAACTGTAAATGAGGGTTTTTTATTGTTGTTGATGTAGACAGACTGGGCACTTCAAGGTGAGAAGGAAGAAGACATTCAATGTCAGAGTCGTCCACGAAGGTAGAGAGAAAGTAGAGGAGCAGACATCAATCAGCACGATGTCATATCCGTATCCACTCTGTTACTTCCATGAACCCTCGTCTCTGTGCACGGTTTCTGGAATAAACAGTGCAGTTGATGGATGATTCAAAGGAAGAGGCAAGATGTGTGACATTATGTTCCTTCCTAAAGTGGCTTACCTCTTTACTAATCTGCTTCTTCACACTGCGATGGATTTGGCCATGCTAAGTTTTTAATTAAACAGATCACTGCCCTTTTTTATCATCCGCTGAAAGTAAACTTTCACAAAAACCCTCTGCAAGAAAATATGATGAGAATACTGAGCTGTTCTTCGTTTAGTGCACCTCCAGCACGATGTGGTAAAGATGCTGAAGCTTGTCATCTGCTTTGAGAGCACAGGTGGATACAAGAGACGGGACAAAGAGGACAAAGACAAATGAGAGGAAGAGGACCAAGATAACTCGTATACCTCTGGACTCTCATCTCTCTGGGGTCAAAGGTAATGGTGGAATCTATGGATTCAATGTCATCAATTCCTTTTCCTCTCTTCCTCTCTCTCTTCTCCTCCCTGCGGTAGGTCTTCATCAACTGTTTCTCCTGTTCCGACTGGATGGTCACCTGGCAACCGTAGGTGGGCATCGAACCTTCGCCGCTGACTTTCCGGCTGCCGTCTTCAGGAGATACAAACACATACATGTGATTAATAGAATGCAACATTTAAGACTTCTCTGGACTTCTTGGACATTAAATGACAGTAAAAGTGGCAGATTGAAGATCATCTGTCCTCTCAGGCCCTGGAACACGGAGCCACATCAGCCATGTTTCCTTCAACATATTATATTGCGTATTTTGGACTATTGCAGTAAAACGTTTTGTTCCCGTCCCTGAGAATATCTTTGAACTCATCACAGCTACTGTGGAGGAATGTGACAACATTCCACAAGCCTCAATCAATAATCTCATCTATTCTATGTGAAGGAGATGCACTGCATTACAAAACGCTATAGACACACACACTCTGTTGAAAGGAAACCTTGAACACTGACCCACTCTGTCTCTCATTAACTGTTGCCGTTGTCACTTGGATGTCATGAATTCTTAACATTTGGTAAGAATGTGTACAGTTTTGGATGGAAACTTGACTAGAAGCAACACCAGATGTGCATGTTGTACTGACACCACCGGTGTTTCTGCCCTGATCTCCACCCGCCATCGGTGTTAGATGCATGTACATGTTGCATCGAATGGGTTAATGATCCCCATTGCAGCCTGACTGTTTGAGGCACAACAGCTCAATAAAAGGTAGAATTGCTCTTGAAAACAGATGAGATCTGATGATTGCGCCGCGGCCCGGGTTGATTGACTGAATGATTTCTTCTTTATCTCCTCTAGCAGCTCTACCTGCTGCACAGCCTCCCTCTCGTTCAAGTAGCTCCCCTGTTCCTGTCACTCTTACCCTCCCTCCCATTACCTCGCCATCTCCCAGCCCCTTTAACTCTGTCAGCCTCTATGCACCAATTCCTGGCTCTAAACCGTTCCCTATTTACTTTACTTTCAGTCTCTGCGGGCTATTGCGCTTTATTATGTGTCTCAAACAGTGATTGCTCAGAATCTCTCGGATTCCAATTTCCACAAGTGATCACGGCCCCATGCAGAGCCCGTTTGGAAGTGTCCTTGAGCAAGACATTGAACCTCTGATTGCCACTGTTGCTGTGTATGTGTCAGTGTATGAATGTGAGTGAATGTGTCAGCAGCTTGGCAGCTCGCCGAGCAGCTTCTGCTAACAGTGTGCTACAGTGAGTGTGGATGGGCGGATGAGACAACAATGAAGCGCTCCGATCACCTGTCATCTGATGCCATGGTGATCCATCTCCACGGCAGTTATCAACCATGGTGATTGATCAGCGTTTTGCGTATTGAATGTCCAACCACCTTCAGACTGGACGATGTCACGGTCTCAAACAGCCCAAAGACATTTTGAAATGCCTTATTTTTCCTGACAGCCCCATGAGATATAAAAAGAACTAATCTTTCCGACTGATAAGACAGCGATTTATCAAAGCAAACTTCTCCTGTTGATTGATTAATCAACTAATTGTTTGACTTCATCTAATTCTGGACGTACACAGTGGGGTCAGTTATACATAAAGAGAAAGACAATATAATGATCTCAATGCATTGGACATGTCTCGTTTGTCATGTCAACACATTCTACTGCCAGCTGAAGAGTTTCCCAGTACAGCAACCATGAAACATCTTCGTCCCAGGGTTGAGGAGGGTTGAGGAGGGTTGAGGGGGGCCGATGTGACCACAAAAACTATGATATTAGCCGCTGATCTAATCTACATGTTTAATTATATATTATGGTATTGACATGCTGTGACAAAGTAAAGTCATATAAAGTACTATTGAGACAATAAAGGATGGAAGGTCATTGAATGAATTACAACACGTAATGCCAGACTGCTAATGCCAAGTTAATGCCAATGTCCACCTTGCATAGCAATAAGATCCATGCAACATTCCCAGCATCCACTGAGTGGTTCTTCTCTTCTTGTCATACTCACAGCTGTGAGACCCTTTTCTGACGAGAACCTGTGGAAATTGTCTAAAATACCTTTTAGACAACACCGGCATCGTCTACCTGTTAAATTCAAGGCAGAACCGTTTATCTAAGCGCATCTGGAAACCTGATTTCCGTGCGAGCTTCTCCCATATTCCTCGACATGTAATGTACCGTACTACACTTGAACAGAGAAAGTGCTTAATGACCCAGTCAAATGCATTTGCACACACAAACACAAACACTCAACGGGAGGCAATTTCTACCAGGGGTGAGCTGTCAACATCCCACTGGGCTCCATCCCGGCTGTGCCTCCTTACTGCTTTAGAGAAGGCTAGACGGTACAGTTTATAACTCTGACCATGGCTTTCCCCAGACGTGGGCTGCCATGTTGAAGCTACAACAACAATCCAAATATGAAGTTTTCATGAAGCAATAATGAGCAACAAACTGCCCACCTGTGTGTCCAACAGAAACAGACAGACGTTAGCAATAAGTATTAGCATTTCTGGCCATCTGATGTAACACAGCTACCCAAATGTTCCCCTTGGGGAGGGACCAGCCTCAGTGTAACCCTGTAGGACGTACAAGGTTACGTTTCCTTTGTTTACTTTGATGTATTCATGTTTGTTTACTCATCACTCACTGTATATGGATTTTGTTTCTTTTCTGTTGCGACGAGAGGATCACGGATCGTCTGGTTGTCGGCCGATAATCTGTTGGTTCTTTTTCTGATGGTGCGCCGGCGGAGGAGAGGACGACTGGACGGAGACGTGGGGATGACCTGCGTACGTAGGAGGAGAGGACGACTGGACGGAGACGTGGGGATGACCCGCGTACTGGATCAGCCAGCAAAGGAGGAGAGGTACCGGCACTGAGCGCGGGAGTCTGGCGGGGAACGGACGGACGAGCAGGAACAGTTTACGTGCTGGGAGCTCATCAATGGAGTCAGTGGAAACTTTTAGTTTGACGCGCATAGCGTGAAACGGCCCTTTAAGTTTCAGGCCACGACTCAGGCTGCAGCGGGAACATTGACAAATGAAAATATATATAGTACCTGGTTTTGAAAAGGTATCTTCATGTTAAGAGTATTCTATATTTTCTTTGCACCTTTAGTGGTATCTATATTTTCATTTATTTCATTTTTTGTATAATCACATGTTGAATGCAGTTAAATACAATTATGTAAAATATACTTTTGTGGTGGACATTTTATGTTTATTGATTTAGTGTGCAATTAGATATATAAAGAACTCAGGGCGTCATTCAGCACCACATATATGGGCTGGGGCGCTACATAAGTAGTAATAGCTTTGAGAACCAATTGACAACACAGCATTCATTCCAGGACGCCACCATGTTGTCTGGTGACCTGTGGACGCTGCCTCCACAGCACTGGAAAAACATTCACTATTTATTGCTTCAATTTATGATATTTACCATCCAAAATGATTAGACGTGCATAAAAAGTGGCACGTTTTCCATTGAATCCATCTAGAAGACTAAATATTGGTGACTGATTTAATTCAGCTTTTATGTGCAGCAACACTACTGACTCATTTTCTTGTCTAATATTACATCTGAACTTCAGGCACTGGTTCACATTAATGATTAAACCTGCTCCTTTTGATGAGTTATTCATCCAAATAAATTAGCTGATGTTTTTATTCACGCTCAGTATGAAAATCTTTATTTTAGCAATTTTGAAATTACACAAAACCTCTGAAAGCTGAGTCTGCGAGACTTTAAGTGGTGGCAGGGATTATTCCGACAGAGTAGGGACGTCCTCTAATCTTCAACCGGTCCGTGAAGCCTACCTTCCATATGATAAGATAACTCTGGCATAATAAGTTACCCACCCTTGTGTTTGGACCGGCGTCTTCAACAACCTGCACCAGCACCTCCACATTAAGGACAGGAGGGGAGTCTGCGGATGCTCGGTGACAGGAGGTGTAGGCACCAGGCTGGCTGAGGATGTAGGACGCTGTTTGAAGTCAATAACATGCAGGCATGGAGGGCAGGTACAGAACTAGGAAGGCGGCTGTGTTCCCCCTAAATACAATTTCATAAAAAATCAACTAACCGAGCTTTAACGGACCAGGAGAGCCAGATAACTACAGCAGGAAACAACGTAAACCTACTTCATGACCTTATTAATGCCAGACGTGTATCGTGCTCTCTTAGCCATGATATTCTATTATTTCTCTCTTTCATTGGGGGTGTTAAAGCATCCACAGGAATTAGTAGTTTGTCCACAATGGTCGGCTTTTGGACGGACTTCATTATTTCTGATAGAAGGCATAAAGGATGTGACTGGAATAGTGAGAAGCTGAATTAAAGTGGAAAGCCAATCTGTTGGTAAGAGCCTCTCTGTGGATCCAGATATTTCACTAACAGCAGCCACACAGCCCAGACAAGAAGTTATATTTGGACTTAAACCTGAGCTTGACGAGGCTTTACTGTGTCATCCGCCTATATTGCTTGATTTGTCTTTCAAACCTGGAGGTTTTTCATGTTCACCAAACTACAGGAGGAGATTGCCATCAGAATTCTTTTATCTTATTAATTACACACATGGTGGATCTTCACGAGATTAAAATTACCAACCATCAGCGCACATTTACAAATCACTGGACAATGTCAGATGATATCAATTCCTCAAGCACGGGCTTAAAAGATTCCACCGTCTGAAATCAGAGACATCATAGATGCATATCACAGGTGGAGGTTTCAAACAATCTCAGGGATCTACTTGATGGTTTTGTTTTCGTCGGGGAAATATATCAAGCAATCAGCTCACGGATATCTGCTGAGCTGGTGTTCCAGACAATTCTCCACCCTCACCCATCTGAGGAGAGGAGCAGCCTGGGCTCACCTCAGAGGAGATACACCATTCAGTCCTGCCATTTCTCAGACATCAACCCCGGTTTAAGGAACCGCTTTGGTGCGCTGTACCTGTGGACACCTGATTGTCACAGATATGTTCGTGTCTGTGTCCATTACATTATCCAGAGGCAGGCAGCAGCTCCAATGCTGAAACCAATGTGATCCAATGTGATCCGATGTTCACTGGGAGCAGAATTAGAGACGAGGTGCACACAGCTCGGCAAACATGGACGCCTGACGCTTCCAACACGATGCTTCAATAGCTACATGATGCAATGCTATGTACAAGGTATCCTTCATCAGGTGTCTTTCTTTAAAAAGCTTGTTTGCCGTCTGTGAGTTGTGATCACATCGGCACCGATTCACACAAACTCTCACCTGAGTTGAACATTTTTATCTCACGTCAATTCCCATCTTTAAATTGACTTCGTATATGATCGTTTGGTCCCAACCCAACATCACACGCCGTCGTTTGATGCGTCAGCTGATAAATCACCCGGACAATTTATCCAAAAGACATTACGAAACACCAACAACTTGGAGGATTTGATGAGAAGATCGTTAATATGACAACAATATCAGGTTGTGCTTTGGTATTTGGTAAGAAAACTGTAGTTTGTATTACCATGGAGATGTCCTGGTTGCCATGGGCCAGTCTCAGGTGTTGCCCTGTCCGATGGGATGCTGAGGATGGAGTCCACAACGGCAGCCCTTTGCTGGAGAAGGGTGGAGATCATCTCCAGACCCTCTGGACCCAGCAGCTCGAACAGCTGGAGGCAAATAGGGGAAGGGAATGGGGGAAATAAGTAGCCAAAAATACAGTCATATATATACAGTCAGACTGGGAAGCATTATATCCAGTAAGTATCCACACCCATTCAAACATGTAGAAGCATTCTATGGCTCATCAACCACCAAACCTGTCGCTGGTGCCAAGGCTGAGCACCTGGTAATTACCATCCGCCTGGTACAGAATATGCTCCGATGCTTAGCCTCCCAAACACAACCACCTGGCACTTAGCAAGTGACAGAACAACAACAACAACAACAGCTCTTGTGTAGAGCCGCAGCAGCACAAGATTAAAAGCAGAGTGAAGTCAGGTCTGCACAGACGTCCATCACACTGGTTGTGAGAGGGAAGGACAAGAGATGATCAGGTTGATGCTTCTTCATTAGGAAGTAGTGCACTCGATGGCTGAGGGTGTTTTCCTTCTCTTTCCAAACAAAAGGGTTCGTGGACTGAGGTGTTGTTGCTCTTTTACTCTGTCCTGTCCCTTGGGAAGGAACAGCAGGAACTAAAACAACAGACGCACTTTGATGTCGGGTCAGCCGCCGCCTTTGTCGGGGTTATCTTTGTTTCCCTCAGCGGTCTCTTTGTCATCTGCTCTAAACCACTAGTGGTCCCAGTGAACGGCTCTGCTTTATTAGCTGGAGTGTGATGACTGGAGGGAACGGGTGTGTCGACATGCAGAGGGGCTGAAATCACCTGCTAAAGGGGATTTAGTGAAATGTTTGTGGATTATAAACTCTCATGAGGTCTGTCCTTGGAGTTGATAGATTATCTGTGGGGCAGAGCAGCAGAGGTTATTGTTCAGACGGGTTTTCTTCAGTCCACCATCCAGCACAAGCCAATTCTACAACCTAAACAGTGTAATATCTGCACATGTGCAAAGCTTCAGGTCAAGACAAGTCCTGGATGTTGAATGTAACATTAACATTAACGAATGAATAAATTAAAATGATGCAATGAATAAAAAGAAATACATGCTGTGAATTCTTCTGTTGGCAGCCAACCACGTAAATCTTCCTCAAGACGTCCGCTAATCAAACTTTGATTAGCGAATTAATCAGGAAAGAGATATAAATGCCAATGAATGTAATGAAATGGAGACATAAGTCAGGAAAGTAATTCTACACCAGTCAATAAAACTACTGGTGTGGATGGTTGACAGACACCTGCAGGACCCGACGCACGGGGACACGGATGAAGTGAAGAGATGGCCAGAAATAAAAGGGGAGCTAAAGTTTACGTCGCTCTTAACACAGTAGAGATGATTGGAACACTGCTTCCGTGGTTTCTGGGGGTTTCTCCCATTCACACATGCAACACACAACATACATGCATACATTTTCCCCTTCAGTTCTTATATATGCGACGGAACACACAATCAGTCTCTCATTCTGCATTTCTGTCTCATGTTAATGCATCAACTTTACATCTGAACCTCTGGTGAATGCATCTGCCACAATTCTGTGATCCTGCTCCAGGCTGAATATGCTTTCAGCCATGTGTGGCTTTAGGCCCACACTGCAACGAGATGATGAATAAACCAGGCACTGACGTGTCTTTACAGCTGGTCCTCGGTCTGTATTGTTACTGCAGCCCGTTAACACCGACCATCACCTGGTGACCGAACACATCTGGACAGAGGAGCCTCAGAGGGATTATAAAACAGACTAATTAAAATGACAGGCACAAATATGACTTAAATGTCCTTGATGAACATGATAAGAACATTCGTCTTTAGTTACGTTGACTAAAATTAGACCCAAATTTAAATTCTAAAGTTGATCATGTACAACATATTGGTATTATATCGCTCCCCCGGACAGACCCCCAGTGCCTCTCTCACTGTGTGTTTTCCTTTGAACACCTCAACATCATTCAAGTGAGGGCAGACTACTAAAACCTCCAACGTGAACTCGCCTTCCCAATCAGCTCGTTTATATATTATCAAAAGCTTTTCCACACACCTTCCTGTGCTAAGGGACTGACAAGGGTATCAGCGATCCACTGACACCGATGATGAATAATAAAAAGCAGATCCTCTCCGTTGTCAGCAGTAATAGCCTTGGGTGTGCAGCCTTTAAACTTTACTGTTGACTTTGGATTCACACAGAGGTGGATGCATGGAGAGCCTGCAGGTGCACTCACACACACAGAGCATTTTACATCTAAAGATGTCAGTGGGAGGCTTCGCTTCCAAATGTCAACTACGTGAGAAACATTGGAGCAGACTGTAACCTGCTGAAGCAATACAATCCTGCTTCTGTGGTAAAGCAACTGACAAAGGAGAGCAGGAGGGAGATACTGTATGGATAGTATCAAAGCCTTGGAGTACACGGGGAGCAGTGAATGAGAGGGGAGGTTAATACACGGCGACAGAATAATGGACAACTTAGAAAATGTAAAGGATGAAAAGAATAACAGCGAAAGGTTTCAACAGGGTCAGGCCAAACAGAAGCTTCCTGTGAGCCCCCGATCGTGACCTTCAGTGTATATTTATATCGGTTTCCTTCTCTATTCACAGGAAAACCTGCAGGTAAGTTATGGGATACAGCTTCCTGTTAACTTTAACTTAGCTAGTCTGTGTTGTTAAACCAGTGCAGACGCTTCATCGCAGTATCCTGCAGCAGATGTATGTATAGTGCTGAACCGGCATCAGGCAGCAAAAGCAAATGTATAAATAGAATGGTTGAGGTGGGCAATTAATGTACGCAAGGGGCCTGATGAAGAACTGGGTCTGTTGCGGAGGGCTGGATCAATAGGCTGAATTCAATTACGCTCAATATTCATTTTATCTCTTTATAAAAAGCAGGAAGCTGTTTGTATTTGATCAGCTGCTGCTGACACAGTAAAAACATCAACATCATTACACTATTTAATCAACATTCACAATAATGATCTTTAAAATCAGAATGTGTTTGCAGTATTTCCATTGACTGCTATACAAATTATGTCAACGAGCACCTTGTAAAAATGTATTTGATGTATATGATGTATCTCAATTAGGCATAACCGTTATAGTACGGACAGGTTCAGAACAGTTGTGTTTTAACGTCGGGAATCACAAACTAAAGCCAGACTTCTTTAACATGTCTTACATGTTGACCTCCGCATGTGTTTGAGTTTGTAGTATTTCCAAATGGTCTTTATTTCCAATGAAGCTCAGGAGTTGCAAATGTCTATAAAGGTCTTGAGTTAAAGGCCAAAGCCAACTTGTCCTACAGCACAGGGCAAAGAACATCTGGATAACAGGCTTGTTGTTGAAGGTCAAGGTGATACGGTGAATCAATAGGACCAATATATAAACGTACTAGTGGTATAGGTCAAACAGTAGGTCACACAGACATGTCCTGACTCCTCTTTAGGTTCAAGTCCCTCTCATGACTTCATGAGTTCTTTATCAGAAGCCTTTGTATTTCTCTGGTTAGAAAACGAATCCTGCAAGAATACTTTCTTTGCATTCTATTCAAGTTCACTTTTACCAATTCAAATAGTTAACATATGACATTGTTAAAGTAACTTGACTCCACCTTCTGCATCATTTTGTGTCCAAACGCCCCGATACCAGAGAGCTCCTTTGAGGTGGAGCGATGTCCCTGCAGTGACATTAGAGTGATGGAGGACGATGGTGGTCCAGAGATCTTGGAGCTTAATTTCTTTTCAAAACCTCTGATAGTAACCAGCCTATTGTCATTACATTAGTGTGGAGTGGAGCCACACAACTGTCCCGACATGGCCCAGGAACATTTGACCAGGTGAATGGGGAAGCACACTTCAACTAAATGCTTAAGTAATGCATGGATATGAGGAAGATACAAGTCTCATCAGACACTGACATGTTGCAGACACTTTAAACTGAATGTCATCACCTTATCCACTTAGCAACTTGGTGCTGTCCTTTAAGCAAATCAAATTTGAGTGAATAGATTGTCTTCAAAATCTGCAGATAACACCCCTTCATTTGAATCAGCTGTGATGGAGCATGTATCCATGTAAAGCCTGCAGGGCAGTGAGCCCCCAGGACAACGATTAGGATACACTGCACCAACAACTTTGAAGTTTGTTTTTTAACTTCAAATGTATATACATGTACTTTCATTTTAGCTCAATAGGAGTCTCTACTACGTTTTGTATGTTCCCTTGCGGTCCTTCGCTCTCTTCCCCCGTTCCCTGGTCTGTTTCCCTGTGTGTCCTGAGGGTGGGGCTAAGCACTCACAGAGGGACGGAGGGGGACAGGTGAGTGAAATTATTGTTACAGTATTATGACCTTTTTCAACAAGTTAAAATGAGTTCCAGGAAACATGTTTCTGAAGTTGTTTGCTTGAAATAACTTCTTGGAAAAGATTCTTGCCTCCTTCTACTCCCCTCTGTCTGTGTCCCTGTCAGAGTGCTGTTTCTGCTGCTCATTACAGTACTGCAGTACTGCCCATCCGGGGATGTGTACTGCTGGACCGACTGGGTACCAGGTTTGTATGTGGAGCCCATGCTGATAGCTAGAAGCTAGTGCTAGCGGTTAGCGTTAGCTGTGTGCCAAAACACTGATACTTGGTAAGTTTGGCAAAACACTGCTTTGGTAGTTTGTGTGGAATTACAGAATAAAACACAACATCTCCGTTGGACCTGGATTAGCTGGTAAACGACTGTCCAGATCAGAGACGTATTCCACTGTTTGATTCTAGCAGCTAGCAGCTGTAACCTGCGGTGTGGTGCAGCTACCTAAATCTACGGAGGGACGTTGTCTTCAAACATGAATTCCAGCCCTGCTGCTCTTCTGTCCTCTGCTGCCGGGACAAGATGGAGTGATTTGTGGTCATTGTTACAGCCAGCAACAGAACACTTTCCATAGCTTCCACATGGTGACTCCTAACAGGGGCTTCTGAACCGATAAGACGATGGAGGATATTGGAGAAGTGACTGCTGCACCTGGTGGGTGGAGACATGGTCACTGTCTCTGATGGAGGGTGGGATTATGTAAATGTTTGGGCCCAACGCGTCACTGAACCCTGCTGATGTTAAACAGTTCACCCGGAGACTGAAGACATATGGACAAAAAAATGTCCATATGTCTGAAAGTAATTACAGCTATTGACGAGGGGTTGAAGTGAGAAATAAAATAACTGAAATACTACCATGCCCACAGCAACAATGACGTCCTGTACGTTCAGGATCTGGTTTCAACCATTGTGTTGTTTTGTTTAAAGATATATACTGTACTAAGGAAGTTCAATATGCACAAGACGTTTCCCGATAACTATCTATACTAAAGCAGTTATCGATAAGATTTTGTTTCCCAGCAACACAAACCTCATTCTGCAGCTCATCGTTGCTCCTTTGGGAGGCCAGCATCTCAAACAGGGAAATGCACAGCTCATCCGGACTAGAGGAGATCATGTTTCCTCCATTCAGATATTTCTCCACCTCCGTCCTCAGAATGGTTCCATCCACTGAGCTCAGAGCTCCTCCTGGGTAGGACAGCTCCTCCGCATGCACTTTTCTTCCGCTCTGATGGTTGTTGAGGAAGTTACGAAAGTCCAGGCTCTCGTTCCCTTCTTCGGTGCCGGAGCAGGACATGTCTTCCAGCGGGTCCAGTGTGTAGCAATCATGTGAGAAAGCAATGTTTCTTCCAAAGGAGGACCCTCGTTGGGGGTTGTGACGAGAGTTCTGGGCTTGAAAGAATTCCTCAACTCGGGAGTCTCCGAGAGAAGCAACCAGCCGTGCCACACAAGCACAGGAGGTTTCAGCTGCAGAGGAAGGAAACGGGCCGAACATCTGCTTGACGGCACGGGTCTCCTCCGTGCCCACATGGTCTTTGTTGTGGAAGGTCTCAAAAAGAAACACACCAGCATGTTCAATGGCCTCCTGACCATGTTCAGTTCCCACTGTGAAACAGAAAATATATATTCAGACCTTCATGCCAAGTGAGGGAGATTCTCCTCACTCCCTAAATACATCAGCACCAGAGCGTGTTTCTACTATCAGCAGGACAACCCGTCGCTGCAGGGGTAGCTGAGGAACAACTGCTTCATACTCAGGTTGAACTTTCCTTCTACCTGGAGGGATTATTGAAGAACAACAAAGTACTTGTGGGCCAAGTTTTCTTTTAGACTCACATGAATTCTAATGCTCGTCCACCAAAGGCACAGACACAACAACATCATGATGTCAGTGGCTGGCGAGTGAGAGTGTCATAATCACTTTCAGACAAACAATCTCCTTCTGTTCTTTCACACGTATTAAATATTTTCATTAGTGTAATACACACCCGGGAAAACAGAGAGAAAGATATGACAATGGATTTGACAGTAAGGAGTTAATCACCAATCTGTTTGGCTGCCAGAAGAAGACTCTTCAGTTCCTGACTGGCAGCCTGCTGCTTGGCTTTGTCCTGATGCTCGCTGCAGAAATGGACAATCTTCTGCCACGTCAGCCCCACTCTGGCAAACAGCTCCTGTCTCTTCAGACGTTTGGTCTAACACAGGTAACAGGAAAAATACAATTACATCTCAAGATGGAGGGCAGTCGCTCTAACTGCTTTCATAACTGTAACTTACAGCAATGTACTTCATATCATATGCTGACTGTGGAACACGACACCTTACCGACGTATTTATACGTCTCATCCTTAATTATTTACGATGGGATGTCCCGTTTGCAAATTAAATTTCTACCACTAAAAAAAGGAAACCCATTGCTTTCGACAAAATTTCAGGGATGGAATCTGAGAAACACTCAGGTCATCACCTGTTAGTCTCTGGTGTGGCACCTGGATCCTACATTTACCACAATGCATTTTACAACCATAATTCTTTTGCCTTTTAAGTTTGACACTGCTTTTGCTATTTTCCCAGACCTATAATCGATGTGCTGAAGGTATTTTATTTTTCTCCCAGGAAAAAAGATGCTGGATTTAATATGATTTGATAAAGTGGTTTAAGGCAACTTCAGTGGACAAATGTTAATTAATCACTGGTCCAATTAAGGGACAGCATGTCAACGTATGATCATTTCTTGGACATTTAGATCCACTGACTGAAACTATTGTTGTCTATCCACTATCGATTTAATTCATTATATTATACTAGCCGTCATTAGATGAAGAGTGTTACGTTGCCCAACCTCCACAATATTATCTCAGACCTGGAATCTAACCTTTCATTTATCATGCACTCTCATTTTCTGGCAAAAGACGTGGTGCTCAAAGCGTATACATGAAATATTGAACTGAACCTTTTGCCTCGCTCGCTGCTCCTTGCAGTACTTCTTCATTTGTGTTATTCTATATTGAAGAACATGCGCCACAGGTATGCAAAGGCACACCGAGCCAAGCTGTCCTCTGTTTTATCAATTTGGTTCATAAAATGTTCCATCTATTGAGTTTGTCATTGTTTTGTTTTCATTAAAAATAATGATGAGCCACCTGCATTCAGTTTAAAAGGCCGGCCTGTGACTTTCATACACGTTATAGTAAAACTTTGTGAGCTGTGACAAGTTGTAAAGCAGTGCAGCAGAGTCGCAGGCTGTGTGCAGTGTAAGCGAGTGTGGAAGAACATGCAGCAGCAGTTCTTACTGTTGTTTTTCATTGTGAAATAATAATGACACTACCATCTAACCAAAAGCATCACTGTTCTTCCAAAATGTCCAATATAATCTGTAACACCGTGGTTGTTTGTTACACTCTTTATTGGGTAAAACTAGCTGAACATAAGTCAGCATAATATAACAATCAATCCTCCCTTCATGAAGGCCATAATGTTCCGTTTCTATTTAATCAGTTTGAAAGGGGTGTTGATTTATTTCCATGTTAATTTTCAAAGCTGTAATAAAATAATGAATGAATAAATTAAATTTGTGACTTAAACAATAAGCAAACAAATGTCATCCATCTACTATCCCATTGTTTTTGATACCTCTGTGTTCCTGGGTCTGAAGGTAAATGCAGCAGTCCTTAGACGTAAACAACTCCTCAGTACGTAAATGATGAACGAATGATGATGAATGATGAATGTGAACACGAGCAAGGCTTTAATCGACAGCCTGAAATAAGCTGACACCACATGACTCCAGCCACAGTGGAGGACTGGACACTACAGAGATGATGGGGATGACGGTGCAACACACATGCAGGGATGTTAATGCGCTACATTGATGCAGCAGATCGTCTGCCATTTGATCGGCACATTGATTAACGGGTGGATTGTGAGACGTCCCTATGTCAGCACCTTTTGTCGTAAAGTCGGTATAAATGAGCTTTTCTAAACAGATTATTTGAAAAGAAGCGGCTCCTATTATATTGTATCTCTTCAGGACCGGACAGTTTCAGGTTCTGTTGTCATGAAAGACATTAACACAATGATTCCATTACAATCAGCAACTTCAATACCTTCTAAAACTAAGTATTTTATCACAAGCTCCGAGATAATCTCAGAGTGACCTCAGCTATCTTTTCCCTGGAGAAGCACTTTCTCTTCTTAGAGGATTTAGCTGGAGGTAAGCAAGGTAAAGGTGGAAGGATGAATAGTGGTTCAAGTTTCCTCTGAAGTCTTTGAAACAAGCCACTATTCTGAGACACAAATCACTGACAGAGAGTACAGCCAAACCAGTATGTCTACCAATATACTCGCCTTGCATAGATATATTGATGTGTCAGCCAATGTGTCCCAAATATATAAAAATGATCAGATAAAATATAATATATATCAAATATATGGTGGAATTGTTGTATATGCATTATTGAATAGGCGGGATAGCTCAGGATGTACAGTAGCCATTTAACAGTGGGAGGGTTACTGGCTCTACCAGAGACTACGTGAAAGGCGTCAAAGTGTCACTGAGCAGCACACTGATCCTCTAACTACTCCTGATGGGCTTGTTGGCATTTTGCATGGCAGCTTCAATATCAGTCTATAAATGTGTGTGTGCATGGGTTAATGAAGCAACATTGTGAAGCACTTTGAGTACTATTAAGGTAGAAAGGGGATGTACAATTTACTTTAACTATCACTAATCTTTGATAAGTGCTTTGAAAAAGGCATTTAAATACTGTCAGCTTCAACCAAACTTAGTAACACTCGGTCTGATGCAGGCGCAGCAGGTGTGTCAATGAACACCTGGCAGAAGGCAGCGATGGCGCTTCTGAGACTTTTCAACCTTCTAACAACAATCAAGGCCGTCACTTTTGACCGCTTGCTGTGTAAAATTTGACAAGCAATTTCCATGATTCGGTATCGGTGACTCTGTCAGAGCCGCTGATTTGTAATATAACTTTATTTTACTTTTCCATCACAACTTCATGGACTAAATGACGACAAAAAAAGATGTTTGTGTCAAAAAACTAGCAAGTCTCTCGTCCTTGAACACAAAGTTTTAATTTGACAAATTAGGCAGTTAGCAAGTTCAGTGTGTATTATGTTTCACGTACTCAAAAAGAACTGAAGCATAAAAGCGCTACTGTTCTTATTTTACGAGGGGACACAAGCTTAAAGCGCTGCCATTGTAATGTGCTGAGTACCAAGTTTCTCTTCGATAAAGATCGTCACCCTGTCTGCTAAGAAAGGAGGCAGGACTTTGAACCTCGCGAGTCATTTTCATGACCCTATGTTTATGCAACGAAAAACTTATTCAGATTTTATTCGTGGTGTTTACAATTTGATAAATGACTTTAGTTTATGTTCTTCATGAACATTTTAAACATTTTCAAAACCTAATAATAACCATGATCATTTTGGTCAATACAATTGTTTATTGTTTTTCCCAAAGTGAATTAAACTCTCCTAATTAGGGCCCGAGCACAACAGTGCGACATTCAAATGTCGATGAAAAATGTCAAAAATACATTTCACAATAAACAAGCCTTGTATTTATTGCTCATATTGTTTGTGAATGTGGATTAACTGCGGTGCCCCTGGATGTAACTGCATTCATAACTGTCCTAACACAAGCTATGATTCTAAGCTTTTAAGGCCTAGATGACAGTAACGTTGGGTCGCAAATAGCAGACATGAATGAAATAAATAAAAAAAATCTATTTCATTTGTCAGGTTACTCAGGTTCCCTGAAGCCGATGGAGCACCCTCATGGTGCTCGCTCTGTGTTATAATAACCAGTTCTACATGTGCAAGGTCCAGAACGTTTCAGGTCTCCCACTAAGTAAAAGTAACAATAGTGACAGCATGAGAATACATGCCCTCTTTATTATTACGAGAAGCACTCAGCTCAGTTCTTAAGTTTCTAAGCAATAGTTTAAAATAAATACTGAAAATATAAAGGAGCAGATCTAAGTTTTCCATCATACGACACCGGAGGGCATTAGTTTTTAGCCCTGAACAATGACTGAATGGGTCATTTTACTTCTGATACTTAAATATTGAAGACAGTAGTTATGTACTTTCACTTGATATATAATGAATATTTGCCAACACTCTAAAATATCTACATTAGCCATTCGGCATCAGGCGGGTTCCACTCCAAAGTGTGCCCAGGTGAGCTCCATAAACATTAGGGGTATAATTCACAGGTTTCATTAAGATATCATATTGTACACAGAATTTGGACATTGATAAAACATTTGCTGATATCACAAAATTTTCCCCAGTATGATTTCAATACGATTGGTTTCATACACACCGTACCTTCTCTGACAAGTAAGTCTGTGTATATGGAGAATAATAAGAAAATGACTCTCCATGCACACACAGAGAATAATTTGTCAAGAAATTAACAATGTATACTTGCCTACAGTTAATGACAATGTATGTGGTTTGATACAACATAAGCATGTATTAAATGACTGAAGCAATATGTTAACTGAATAATGTATACTGGTGTTTATGAAGCAGATTTCTTTCTGGCACTATTTACTTTTCCAAAACTTCTCCAAGCCTGGAAAAACCCTGACCGATGTACTTTTATTTTGCCATAACGTGACATAAACACTGCTTCAGCCAGTTTGTATAACATCAAATTGGTTTATGCTTGTGCACCAGAACACACCTTAATCAATATTTATTTGATTATATTTATTATTTACTTCCTTATGTACTAAGAAAGCTTTACTTTTCTGTTTGTAGGTTCCAGGAATCGTCACAGATGTGTTTTATTCAAGAGGGGCAGAGATATCATTTGTTCAGTAAACCAATGGTTATTAAAAAGAGAAAAAAGGACATTTGTGTTTTGTTTTGTTTCTTTTCCTTCGCTGTACTGAAAAGTTGAAGCGCGACTTGAAAAATGTGTTGTATGTGGTCCATGCTATATATCAACTCACCTTCAGGTCATAGAGCTTCTCCGTCTCCTCCTTCCTGCTGACGTTGGAGAAGGATCGCAGTGCACCTGTAAGCCGTGGAGGAGACATCCTTCTACCGCTCCCAAATGACAGCTCTCCCAATTATTTCTATGACTGCAAGACAGAGGAGCAATCATTTTTAAATGTAGCCTAACATTCATTGCTGCAATGCTTTTTAAATTGTCCACCTATGGAAAATAGTACAAAATAAATCTTCTCAACTACATTGAGAAAAACAGTCAATTTAAATGAGAATGATACATTAGTAACATGAGAGCAACATTTTAGGATCATAAATATCCAGGTGCAATTAGGGATGTAACATTATAGTGGCTGGAAAACAGTTCTGAACGTCACATGGTTATTAAAATCAATACTGGACAGTGAACACGGTTTATACGGAATTAAAGACTATATTGACCTTGTTTTACAGTAGCCATTGTGACATGAAATATGAACTTAGGCAAACACAGTGTGTTAAAGTTAAGGGACTCATCATATTTTGTATGGACTGTACCGATATTAGTCTTATGTCATTCGTAACATCCATGTTAACCTACTGTAACTGTTTCCTGTGAAATAGCTGCTGTAGAAAGATCTATTCTACTGACTCGTCCACCACCTGAAACTGTCTCCCTAAAAGTTGTATATATGCCTTTCACTTAGACGACTACAACTGTAGCGACGTCAAGTCATGCGTTTTTAAAGGTTTCATAAATAAGAGTACGGCACGTGTACGAGCCAACGTGGTTTGTTCCGGTACAAACGTGAAGTTTTATAAATGATGCCCATTACACAATTACGTTATGTAGCCGAAGAGTCTGATGTTTAAGCTAGCGTTAGCTTATCAGCCTGGCAGCTACTTCCTCAGCCGGACCCAGCTGTAGCACTGTGAAGAACTGTTCTCACGCAGAACATTAATTGAGCAGAAATTGCCCTAGTCCGTAAAACAAAACGAACAATTGACATTTATTTAACTACCTTATAATGAGTCTTTTAGCTTAAACGCATGTAGTCAGTGCTTACCGGTAGATGTCAACAGAAGTGTACGCTAAGCATTGTGGGTGATGTAGTTGTTACCCTGGACAGTAGTGACGACAGAAACAACTATAGTACCCATATTCACATACACATACTGTTCACATCGCACAAGGTTCGCTTTTAATCGTAACCAGCGTACACTGGCACCTTACAGTAAAAAGGGGTTGGCAGCAAGAGAGATAAATACCTGCTAAATAAACTGCTAAATCAATACGTGTTGTTATAAATAGGACACGATAATAAACAGTTTTTGATTTGATGTTGCCTGTGAATTTCTGCTTCATCCACGTGAAGCTCCATCAACGTCGACGCGACCACGGGCGCCCCGGTGTCACTTAACGAACAAACTGTGGGTTTATTAACGACGTAAAGTTGTAAAATTGACTGTAGACATTACTTTGAAATATTAGAGAGTCACAGAGCGAAGACCTCCCCCCTTGACCAATATTGTATGCCTTTTTGACTAAAACATATGTATTCATAACATCATTAATGTGACTGCTGCATAAAGTTAAACATGTATGTAATAAACACAATATCCAGATATGATCCTTCCTTTTTCTGTCAGTGATCACTCTACATGCCATCAAGAAATAAATCACAGAACTAAATTGTTTAAACAAGGCTTCAAGTTAAGGGTTTTGGGGGTTATATCTTATCCATCATCAAAGGAGAAGCCGCTAACAAGATGTAGGGATGGTTATTTTTATCGATACTCTTACTTAAGTTGAAGGCAAGGTCCACGCTTGGCTCTATTCGCATCGGCCGTACTGACTGAGATGCACACCCCTATTACTTAAGAGTTTTGTCAAACAATCCTTCAGTAATACATGAGAATTGAATTATGTTTCAAATATAACTATCAGTAAATATTGGTTGTAGAGCACCAACATTGGAAATCACTATCTACACTCAGTAGTCCAGAATGTCAAAAAAATAAATATTATTCCTGACATCAAATTATTGACTGAAGTTTAGGAAGAATGAAGCAGACAGGCATCATTCAGTTTCCGTCCTTCCTCTTGTCTTCTGTCCTCCTCTCTCTATTGATGCTGTGAGTCAGAGCCTGCAGGTAATGCTTATAGAGAAAGAAGGGGCTCCTCTTGGATGGGGGGGGGGGTCTCACTGCTTTCTCAGACAGTAGCTATTTTCACAAGAATTTGCCAATATTTTTGAGAAATACAGACAGCTACGTACATTTTAACTTGTTCATAACTTGCTGCAATAAAACTGTGTCTCGTGGTAGACCAGGGCCTAATGTATTCTCTGAACAATGCATCCACACAGGTTGAACAGTTCTCAATCTGAGACAGAAATGTGTACTGGTTTTAAAACATCTGCTATATAGTTGTACAGATTGAGTTCTTGACTGAATTATCCTGCTAGGTGACAGGGAACCTTCAAATAGAGTTGAATTCATCCCTTGGGCACCATGTTTATCTGTAAACAAGTTTCATAGTAATTGCTCTAATAATTATTCACAAAATTGAGTCTCAACTACAGCGGTAGGCTGATCATATATGACATGATGTAAAGAAAGAAAAAACAAATCCAAATGAAAGAAAAACTCAGTAAGATTACCAGAATCCATAAATAAATGAAAACTACCATGAAATGAAATCAGCTATGCTCACCATCCTCCCCCAGGACAAACTACTTCTATTTAGCACACTTCATGAGCTTTCCTCCAGTGCCTCCTGTAAGGCTATATGTGACCGTTTCGGACATTTCTCCCGGTCGATATATATGTATATAACAATTTATATATTATTTTATTTATGCATTTTTATTTATTTTCTGTTGTGTCTATTCTATTGGATTCAGGCTCTTTCTGTGACAATAACCTGCTATGATACCATGTTATCAGTCTGTATGGGAGGTTCCTTGTGTGCTGTTTGCCTTTTCTAAATTAATAAAAAGGATCAGTAGGATATGTATATCAAAGTCCAATAAGCTGATAAGCTGCCAGTTTCCACAGTTGGTGTTAGGTTGACCTGTTTAAGGTAACAGAGATATAAAGGGCTCCATCTTTGTGGGTAAAAGGGTTGCAATTAACCAGAAAGATTAAGATTTTAATAGACAAATTACAGCAAATTGCAATGTTCCATTGAGGCCTTGTAAATGTATCTCCTCATGCAAAGAGAAAACAACAAATAATCAGAGCTTCCCACTTGGCTCCTCATCCACATCCTGTATCTGACTTGGTAAAAAAGGAATCAATACAATTACTCTTCTAGCATTTAATGAGAAAGAAGCTGAAAACACCTGCCCAGGCCACTTCCTCTTTATCTGGATGCTCCCCAGGCAACGCATGAGAAAATAAAAAAAAGGTACTTTGACTTCTGAAAGTTTTATCCCACCAACCTTTGCCAATGTCTGTATAGTTCACATAGGAGCAATTCAGAAACGTTATTCATGGTCTAGGGTTCAGTTTCACTCTTCAGAGCCTGGGTAGCAGTAGTTCCAGTCTACAGCATCGTCGCTGCGGTTCAAGTCTTCAGGACCAGTGCTGCAGCCAGCCCAGCATTCATTCACCCCGGACTTAACCAGTTCATCTGACTGTTCCCCTGGTGACACAGTCTGCTCAGCTCCCAGTGTCGGCACAGATCTGATACTATATCTACTGTTTATCTGGGACATCCTGCTATAATTTCACTTAGTTGTAAATCGTTTATTTTATCGTTATTTTCATTATTGTGTATTCTATTGGCATCAGTGGAGCTTTAGACGTTCAGGCTTCTACCGTGGTTATGTCTGTTGTTTCAGTCAGCTGAAGAGTTTATATCGTCTACACAAGGACAACAGTGAGATGTGAATGAGACTCCTTCTTACATGTCCTTCAATGTTACATGTTGCGAATAGTAAAGGTAAAGTAAAGTAAACACACTCTGCCAAGTACATTCAGACCTCATTGGAATTCATAGCTCATCTGTCTGCTGTAACTCCAGTCTATGGAGGTGTCTCATCCACTCTTTCCCTTCATTTGCTTTATCCATCTGTATCATTTGCCTTTGTAGGCGAGGCCCAAATCGCAGCCCCACCGCACATAAACACACTGCTGCATGCACTGTACGCATGAGTGGTGTCCACTGAGCTCTGGCTACGCCTGGAGAGAGCTCTGAAACCAGAGAACAGTGATGGTGAGGGAATGATTCACTCTATCACACACACACACACACACACACACACACACACACACATACATCTGCATACCTTAGGGCGAGCAGAGGCATCCACATACACACACTCAGCCAAAGGTGTGTGTGTGTGTGTGTGTGTGTGTGTGTGTGTGTGTGTGTGTGTGTGTGTGTGTGTGTGTGTGTGTGTGTGTGTGTGTGTGTGTGTGTGTGTGTGTGTGTGTGTGTGTGTGTGTGTGTGTGTGTGTGTGTGTGTGTTGGGGGTTAAATGA
>CAAKHC010004868.1:8221-19557 GCA_901007825.1 Macroramphosus scolopax | reverse complement strand
TCTGTGACACATTTCTCTAAGATTTCAGTTTCTACAAATTGAGGATTTGCTCTCTACATGAATGAAATAATGTACAGATGGTTTGAAATAGGAGAAGATTTGCAAAACAAACCACAGGTATGCTGGTTTCTGTTTGTCACTTGCTCACAGTTTCCACCCGTGACCTCACCTGACAACAACAGAGTGCTGTTGTGGTAAATCTGCAGCATCTGACTTAAAGATCCCAAGAAATGTGCCCTTGAACTTACTGGAGAGCAGTGACAACGTGCTGCTCTAATGGTTGTAACTAAAAAAAGTCATCATAAATACTGCATCAGTCTCTCCTATCCCCTTTTGATCAACTCATATTCCTTTCTCTTAATACTAAATACCATCAATGAGCTGTTTGAAGAGAATATACATTCCAGTTTTTTTCCTGTATACAAGTAATGATGCCCTTTAGAATTATTCTTTGAAAACCTGTCTCTCCTCTGTTTTAGCGGCTTTTTGTGTGATGGATGTGCATGCGTCCTGTCTCAAGCAGCTCCACACATTGGTGCCATGGCCATGCTAGCATGAAATTATTGCTCACATGCCTTGATGAAGACCATTTATATGAAAAAAAAGCAAGAGAGCATAACTGCATTGAAAACTGCTCAAGTATGCAGAACAAGAGTTCATTATCACTTGAACAAAATCATGTGAATACATCGTTTTGTTTTGAAAAATTCAATTTGGTTCATTGTTGGACGTCTGGCACTATCTAGCTAAGTTTATTGACGAGACATACAATGCCGTCACCAATCCTTTTGCACTGACCTACACCTGCAGAGGAGGCTGTGGTGTCCGACCCTCCCAATTCATTAATTTTGTCTTAGCACAATTTACCATGTTAACTTGTAAAAAAAAGGGAAAACAAAAGCGGAAATTTCTTTATGCTCCTTTATGATATAGAGCGGCATCAAGAGCAAAACACAGCAGCCAACAAAGAATACAACCTCCTTTACCCGATCACACACACAGCAGATCAAAGTGCTGGCAGGCATACAGGTGATGTACAGATAATGCCGTCTCATTAGAGCAGCGGCCTAAAGCACTCAGAGGTGGTCTGGAAATCCACTTAGCTGGAGCAGGACAGTGGGAATGGCCGGACAAAATGGGAGTTGTGGAAGACAAAAGGGTGGGGGATGTCTCTGGTCTGCACAGATATTCCTGAATGTCACGTGACACAATTGATCTTCACATGGAAAGGGAATCAGCTTGTTCATGTGCTGTTTGAGTGGACTAGTCAAGTCCACAGGGCAGGAATCTTTGCCTAAATGCTTTGGATTTTCCCCTTTTCCTTCCCTGCTACACCTAACTAGGCTGCCCTTTAGTTAAAACTGGTGCCGCTGATCATTACAAGAGTTGTGCCTTAATTCAGAGGCTGCACCCTCTGAAGGCTACTTTCCACCTAGTCGATCTGCTGGACTTTCCAACTTTCATTATGAATGCAAACAAGTCTATGTCCCAAAATGTCAAACTGTTCCGTGAAGCATATCTAATGATGTGTCAGCGAGGACCTTTCCATGTGCCTGCCAGACTCACTGTGAACAGGGAGTCAATCTATAAACTTAATCAGCCAAAAAGTGACTCAACTAGTAAGAAAACCACAAGAGACGTCACAAAAAGATAGTCAGCCTGTCCATCAGCCGTACACTGTGCTTCTCTTCGTTTCTTACAATGTGTGTGAGGTATTTACTTTGTTTCATTTGTTGATGCTTTGCCAATTTATTGTGGTGACATTGACGCCAATAAAGCAAATTTGAATGTAAAAAAGGGAGCTTTAACAATAAACAAGTAAATATAAATGCCAGTTGTGTGTGTGTGTGTGTGTGTGTGTGTGTGTGTTTGACGTAGCTCCTGTAAGCCTCTCCGTGTAAAAGGGCACAGAGGTCCCTCCAGCCATTCACATGCATAAAAGTAAGAGATAAAAGCTCTTCAGTCGTTACTGAGATGAAGCTAATGTGGACGGCAAGTCAAGTGAAAAACAAGAAGAAGTGAAAGAAAGAGGGGGAGGAGACAACAAAATGAGGTTAAGAGAGTAAAAGGGTGAGAGGAGAGAGGGGAACGAGGAAACGGGACAAAAGCCAAGTCCTAATTTCACACCATGTTTTATGCTCTAGTTACTGTAAGCTGTAGTATTTTGTTCCTAGAAATCATGTTCCACCAGAATCTTTAGGAGTGTTTAATGACTGAATCTCTTAATGTTAATCCATACTAACAGCATCCAACATGCCAAGCTTAACCTGGGTTGATATATCAGTGAAGACCTGAAAGGTAGCACAGCAGAATAAATCTGGATGAAGTAGGAAACAAGTTGGGCAAACGAACAGAACAGTTTGATGTCATCATTCTGAAATATAGAACATGTATAAAATACTGAATAAAAGATAAAGCCAATTAAAAGATTTAGTACAAGACTTGCCATTGAGGGCAAGACTGCCAAACACTAGCCCTGCCTGCTATATAATCCTTAGAAGAAAATTACAATATCAAATGTAATGTGTCCACCAAAGTGAATCCATATTCATCAATAAGTCATCAACAGATCAATTTACAGCCCGCCTGTCCTCTGACTCACTCTAGCATGGTGACAACATAGTGACTCAAATGCAACCTTTGCTACGTCACTATCTTTCCGTAACAAAGAGACATTCATTTCTATAGTAGAAATGCAGACGTGGTGAAAGAGTTCACTTTCAGTTCACTTTTGATTTACCAGCAGTTTGGTTTGGATTCCTGCATTTTCCTGTTTTGGTCCAAAGAGAACTGTGACCCTTTTAAAGAAAGACTTGCTATCGGAAGTGAGAAAATAAAGAAGACAACAGTGACTTCTGGATCATTGCTGTATACTGTAAATGTCTCACCTCTGTATGTTTTGGCTACAACAGATTAAAATGAGGTCCATATTGTTCCACACCAAATATGGATAAGAAATAAGGCAACATCACAGACTTATCCACCTGAGCTATGGCTTTCAGTTTGGTTTTTAATCCTTAAACTTTACCTTAAACCAACAGAGCTCAGGTTTTAAGCCAAGGCCAAAACGCCTGACAGGGGTTAATCAAAGTTTACTAATGCTAATATGATCCTATAACATGGCTGCAAAAGGCTACAATCAATTTAAGAGAGGCTAACAGGCTGCTAATAGAGGCTAAAACTGGGCTATGAGTGGATACCAGATGGTTAACAACGGCTAGCACACTGCTAACAGAGGTCAAGACAGGACTAAGAGGATTTATCACTGGCGTCAGATTTCAGAAACAAATTAGCATCAGTTTCTCCAGAAGTCAGCAATCCCCGTGCATTTTCTTCACACATTCACTTATCTGTTCATTTTAATGGAGCATCCAAGCCAACGGTTTTCACCTGTCTATATAACCAGCGTGACAATAAACATCTGGAATATTGAGTCTAACTTAGCGTTAGTTGTATTTTAACTATTTTATGTGTACAAGCGACTACAGGTGAATTTGTATGAAGTTTGGTGTCTGGAATGTATGCCAAATTGAAAGGTGTGATATGTTGGAACAAACTTTGTTCCTTGATTTTTCGTTTCTACTAACAGTGAAGTAAAACATTTTTTCAGTTTCGCTGTGATGTTTTTGAAAAGGCAAAATATACACGACTGAATCAAGGTTGTTTGATAAAGAAGTCTTTCCTCACCATAGGCTACATGTCAACTTACCATATCATAAACGTTCAGGATGATCGGCTCGTTTGCCATCACTGGCATCGGGATTTTCACCCCCCCTCGTCTCTTCTTCTCTCCGGGTCTGCCTCCTCCGCACGCCCCCTACTCCTTCCTCCGGTGCGAGATCTCAACTCTCGTCCCCCAAAATGTACCTTACCCCTCCCCTTTTTTCGTCACGTACACAAGAGATGATTAGTCTGATAATTGACTTTTACAATCCGGTGTAAAACGTTTGAGAAAATGTAGACCATCCAACATCTGACTCGCTTTGTCCAAAGCCCCTCACCGAGCGGCGACGGCTGGCAAAACGGAGCTAGACCCGTTCAGCTGCCGCGGTCGAAGTGAAAACGCTGACTTTACAGAGGAAATGCTGTCTTCTGGGGAGCGAGTTGGTGCTAACAAACCCCGAATTCATTTCCCCAGTCGGATAATTCCGTTAAATTATATAATGTTGTCACATTAAAACGCAGCGTCTTAAAAAAAAGATGACTTGCTATTACCTTTTTAGCTAGCTAACGGTTGCGCTGGAGCTGGCAGGCGAGCAGGATGCGACTGACTGTTGGGAGAAAATTGGACAGCGAGAGTGGGCGAGCACAGCTGTGCGATGAGCCCACAATCGATTAATCAACCCTGAAGCTCTGAGAATTGTGGGCAATGTAGTTCAGAAATTAAATATAATACAATACGATCCAAACAAAGAGCTTCCCTGCACCTGAATAACCCATCGAGGAACATTTTCAGCCGGAGAGCTAAAACATTCGTGCTAGTGCTTTTCTTTTTCACATTCACATCCACATAAAGTAACTTTAAAGTGCATTTCCTGCTGTTAAACCGGGACTTTTTCTTATTTTAAATATATATTTTAAAGTTCCCCTCCAGGGAAAAATACTTTTCCGCTTGTTTCTTCAGGAGGTTAGAGCTTCACAGTGCAGAGTGATATAAACATATATACAGGCACAATCAAAGGTATTTTACTACAAGCAGGATTGTGACATCATATCATGAGGGAATTGCAATTTGAGGTATTCCCCATATCCCCCTTTATCATAACAATCCACGTTGCAGAAAACGCATGGAACCTCGATATATCTGTCTGGTTACATTCCATGTAGATAAAATAGCATGACTGAGCTATAAATACATTGGTAGGGACAATTCAGCAACACGTTTATACTGGAAATGTCCATCCCTGAATCACTATCCTTACATCTGAAACTAAACCAAAAGGAGGACCTATAGGATAAGACCAAAAACATGAGGTAGCTCCTCAGCAACATAAATATCACATTGATTGTATAAGACCTGTATTACCTTGCTTAATCAATTGGACAAATGACAGAAAAATAATAAGCAGACATTTACAAATTAAATTTATGATTCAGTTTTTCTGCAAAAACCTGTCGTATTCGTGGTCCAGTTCCTCCAAAATACTTTGGCAGTTTGAGGAAGGCCCTTTCAATGTGCAAAAACATAAATTCCATAATGAAATTGTTTCCCCAGGGATTAATCCCACTATTTTCGGGATTAATCAAAATACACACAGCAGGCCGCGCCTTTAATAATGCTCTTGTAGCTGAACGGCAGCAAATTATTGCAGTCAGGTTCATAAATGCAGCTGAAAGTCCTCCCGGAGGAGTGGATGGTTATATGAAATCAAATTAATACCGATGATTTGAAATGAGATATTCAACAGTGTAAATAGGTTTGTAGCTCCTGGAGTTAGGACACAAATGACCCCTATTTTAAAATGAATACCCAGCTAACAAAAGACATACGGTATGTGACTAAATATGTGTGAAAACATTTGTAAAGTTGACTCAGTAACAGCCATATAAAATTGCATAAAATCTGTTTAACCCTTCAAATGTTTCAGCAAGTGAGAGGCACAATTATTACAGCTCATGTTCAAATACAAGGCTCTATGATCACTTCAGAGTTGAGTCCTTTTATTATTTCACATTTGTATCTTTGCAAGGACATTGACTTTTAACCCTGAACATAAAAAATGGCTTCCTGGATGGAACTCTGGATGGGGAGAGGAGTTCCACCTTGGGGCCCTTAATAAACCATCACTGTACTCCTCATCATGTTTTTTCAGACAGAAATTAAAACACTGGAATTGAATGATATTTCAGTATGTAAAGATGGCGAGAACATAATCCGTTTCCCTGAGAGCTGAACTCATGAGCCATCAAGGTTGTTTTCTCCCAGCAGTTCCATAAGCGTCTCCTGGTTGGAGAATTCCTGCAGCGAGGAGTTCATCTCTTCCAGCAGATCCTCTCCCAGCAGGAAGCCCTTGATGTCATGCACTGTCATGCTGATCCGGTGGTCTGTTATCCGATCTTGAGCGAAGTTGTAGGTCCGGATCTTCTCCGATCTCCCTTTGGTGCCAATCTGGATGAGCAGAAAGAAGAGAGGAAGAAAGGCAAATGGATCATTTTGCATACTACCCACATCATAATGATACAAAGTTGGCCGAAAATTTGCAAAATCTCTTTTTAAGTTTGAAACTTACTGTTGAAATTCACAATATTTAGGGTCAGATTAAGCTCGAAAAGCTACAGCTCATACGTCAAGTTGTTTTGCCAGAAATGAAAATGATTTTAGAGTTGTTTCTTTAAAGTCGACTGTCATAGCCTCTGCTCAGACCAAGATGTTCAGATGTTAATGCCAGGTCTTACAGGGTCATAGGAAGGTTGATGACACAATTTCATGAAATATAAATACAGGAATAACGGCACGTGTTTTTATAGAGGGTCTGTGGTGGTGCACAACATTCCAACTTGTCGTTTCTTTTCTATTTATCCCACCTGTACTTTACGCTGGTTGTAGCGTTTGCTGGTCTCCTCCTCCAGCTTCATGCTGTATAGTTTCGCCCTCAGAGCCTTCATGGCTTTTTCCTTGTTCTTCAGCTGGGACCGTTCCTGCTGGCACTCTGCCACCACACCTTGGTAACACACACAAAAACATTGTGTTAAGTATATAAACACAAATAAGACTTGAACAAATGTAAGACTAGCACTGCAGATCATGTCAGTTCATAGTCCACTGTTTAAAAGTTAAGCTGTATGGTAGCTTTTCTTTTACCTGTAGGTAGATGAACGATTCGGACTGCACTGTCTGTGGTGTTTACATGTTGACCTCCTGCTCCACTTGCCCGCTTAGTTTCAATTCTCAGGTCCTTCGAGTTTATTGTGAAAGAGATCTGACAAGAACACAAACACAAACACATTTTCCAGAAGCTACTCCAGTCAGACTTCTTCTGCTCTCTGTAGAAGTCTGTCATGCAAAATAAGTCTGCTACTTGAAAATAAATGACAGCAGAAGGTACCACATCAACAGGCAAAATAAATAGAAGAAAGGATATGGATAAATGTCATGTTTAAACACTGTGAAAAAGACTTTTGTATCTATTATACACACATACAGTATATAACTAAAGGCATAAATGTCGAGAAACACTAATTAACATCCTTAGTCCTGCTGTACCCGCAGGTTGAAATATTAATACCAAAACCTCATAGATTCTGTACCAACTTAACTCCCCTCAACACAATAAACTAACTTCCTACGGGACAGCCAAAAAGAAAAGGACAGAGATGAATACACGTATGTGTGTGCTGAAAACGTTTTGTACCTCAGTGGGTTGGGGCAGGACAGCCACAGTCATGGTGCTGGTGTGCATACGACCCTGTTTCTCTGTCTTAGGGACCCGCTGGACACGATGAACTCCGCCTTCAAACTTCATCCTCTTGTAGCTCTGAGGGCCGCTGATGCTAGCTGAGGCGTGACGCAGTCCCCCTGGTAATAGGTAAGCAATAAGTGGTAGTAGTAATACTCAGTAATTTACATACACACATAATCACGGATTAGGAGTGTTATTTAATGGGGTCTTTGAAAGCTGTGTAAAGTTGCACTGATATTTTCAGCACATCTAATGATCAGCACGCGTCTTGTATGGAGCCTCCATGCATAGCAGTGTTATATTTCCCTGCATGAACGGTGGAGGTTGGACAGCTTGTTAAACACTTGTAATTGTTAAATTGCTAAACTGAATTTACTCAAACATGTTTCTGATGATCAAAACATGAATTTTCATCAGAAAAATAAATACTGCTTCTTCACCAGTCAGACTGTAGGTGTGTGCAGTCTTACCACACTCAAGATGAAGAAAGAGCTCCACCTAGTGCCTATTGTCAGTTATTGCATTTTCCATGATAATGAAAAGTATAACAGTTTGACATGTGAACTGATCCTTTGCTTGTGCTTTAAATGCAAATTGGTGTGTATTTGTGTGCATCCACTGACCTATCTCACTGGTCATATGCTCCAAAACGTCAAAGGACCAGCCGTGGTACTGAGCAAAGCCGCTGTACATGTCAAACAGCTTCAGAGGAAATGAGACGTTACAAGTTAAATAGATTTTTAAAATGGTTGGTATCATTCCCTGTCGATACTTCCCAACTCTACGTTTCCTACAGATGTCAAAGCACTTGGAATATTCATAAAAGTTCATATTCTGGTAAATAAAAGTATGGATATACTGTACAATGTGTTTAATAATAACTTCCGCACCTCATCAGTAAACAGCATTGCCTCCTGACCTCCAACACCTGCCGTGACCTCCAGCACAAGGTCGCTCAGATCGGCTTCTTCCTCAGGGATCAACAGATCTAATGTCTGTATGGTGAAAAATGTGGAAATGCAAATATGTGTTATTACTTTAAATTTGAAGACAAATTTAATTTAATTTGACTACCTTTTGTCTCAGATCCTGGATATTTTGCAAACAGCCTTCTCTCTCCAGCTCCGCCAGTTCTCGCAGACCTGGATCTTCATCTGGGAGAAGGCACAGGAACGGAGAGCACCATCATCATTACGTGGGATTGACTCAACCTGTCCTAACCTCCTTTCTTTATACATGTCTCTGCATTATAAACTACTAATGACCGTTCATCATGTAGTTAAATACAAATATGTCTTGCCTCTAGATCGAAACAGAACAGTCTCACCTTTCAGAAGCACCTCGGTCTCCATGATCTCATTATGTTTGATGTCCAGCTCTCTGATGACCTGAATGAGAGGAGCCAGAAGGGACACTTTGGTCCTCTTGGCCTTCAGCTCGTCCTCCCTGACCCGCTCCTCTGTCACATTGCTGTTGACTACTTCCAAACACTCTTTGTACTCGGCCTCCATCTTCTTCAGGTAGTCCTGCAGGGACCTTCTGCTGAAGAGCTCATCCAGTGATAGTAACTTGGCCGCCATCAGTTGTGTGCAAGTATGGAGAGTTCTTGTGGTTCTGCTAAAGCGATTACTAAAGTGTACATCACATCTAACAGGTTTGATGAGATTTGCTGAATTTGGAAAACGAGACATCAGTATAGTAAATCCACAGTCCTCTCCTCTGCGTAGGAGGTTAACAGCTCTTCTGCAAGCCATCGCCTCAAAAAATAATACGCTACCTATTCCGAAGGATCGATAGACCAAATTTCATTAAAGAATGTGATAGTTTTCATTTGTTCTCACTTCTATCTTAACAGGTGCCCCTAGGAGTTATTCAATGACTAAATAATGCGTATCCAAAACAGACAGTAGATAATTCGGCATGTATGTAAAATATTGAGAAATTGTTTATTTGAATAGAATTTTATTTTATTACATTCATATCGCCAGAAACAAAATCGTAGCGATGCCGTTTCTAAGGAAGACGACCGCACCCAAACTGAGACTTGATATTGAACTAAATAACCGTGTGAAGTGCTTTATTTTAATCTAGAAAACATGGCGAGATCGTTTAAGAAAGTAAACAACTCCCTGAGGATTTCTAGCAAGCCGACGTATGAACCGGAAATCAAGTAACGAACGTTAAAATGTTCCGGAAAGCCGCCGTCGTAATAACAATGCAATTTTACTGTCATATAAGTTCCAAAGGCTGACAGGCCATTATCTATTCCTGTTAGAAAAGTAGTATACCACCTTGCTGAAGGGCGCAGACATATTGAGTTAGACGCGCATGCGCAATGGGCAATGCGTCTTCTTCTATGGACGAAACTGGATGTTTTATATGTCTGTGTTAAACTGAGATAACGTGATGTTTCTTTACTGATGCAATAAACCAGGGCTGCCAAGTTTCAGAAAAATCTAGGAGTGAGACTTTAGCGTGCGTGTGAAATAGCAAGTGTGGCGTGAGGCGTGTGAAGAGGTTAAATTGCGTGATTCTCACTCTCAAAGGGTGAGACGTGGCAGCTCTGATAAACCATTAAAACAGGATCAATGCAGGGTGGTGATTTGTGCTCCTTCATCTTTGTCAGTGATCCAGAATACGGACAATGAAAAGGAGTGAGACACATGATTTGAAACAACTCAGCTGCTGTTTCAACAATTAAGTCGTGGCCTACAACCCCCAAATCCCCACGTACTTTCAATGACAGAGATAATTTACACATTCCAGTCAGAGGCGTGAACATCTGTAAATTACCGCAGTGGGGGATTCTTGAGGTGAAGGATACAACTTTCTTCCAGTCTTTTCTGTTGAGTTTGCTATACAATATACCACGTAAATTGTTTCTTATTTTCCTGTCCATTTAATGTCAGTGTATTAGTGTACATTTGAGAGCTCCATCTTCATAACTTTTATTCGATAAAATTATGCTTTCACTCAAATAAGATAATAATGATAAAAGATATAAACTAATGAAGAGTGTATTATTCTAAACAACAATAGATAGGTAATGACTTTTATGTTTAAAATGAAGAAAACACGATTTACCATGTTTAATTTCCCTAAGGCATATTAGGCAATTTGAAGTATCATTGTGTTTTAACAAAGTTTTCCTACGATGGTCCTGGATAAAATCCCTGTATACATTATGATATAGTCTAACTTTCAATTTGCCTGACATTTACTGGCTTCAGATACATTCAGCGTTGCAGATGTATGAAATTTTGCTGCGGAAATATAAGAACATCCGGTGGGAAAATCCGGTGGGTCACGTCGACGGCGCGGTGATGTAATGACAAACTAGTGCGGAATCTGTGCTCCCATTGGTCGGAGGTTTAAAGAGCCAGATACACCCTTCGATGCTATTGGTTTGCGCCTTTTACCCACGGATTTCAAAATCGAGGCAACAACTGGCGGACTTTCAGTTGAGAAACATTTAACACTGGTGTCTGCAGTAGTATAGCTCAGCGGCTAAAAGGAGGGAATGTAGTTATCAGCTTTCGACATCTAAAAAAAGTAAGGTGAGAGACTTCACTATTATTGTCTTGCTTCCTACAAATGTTATTCTTGGATAGGTTTAATGCTCTTTTGCTGCTCTTTCTAGCTAGTTTATTCAGGGTATAGTTTAGGCATCAAACAATATATATTATACAACATGACGAAACGGAACTGTGCTGGATTATTGAGTAGCGTTACTTAGTGGGGATAGTTTGACCCATTTGGTTTCATAACGGTTCTTTACATTAAACTACGTTGGCTTCTTGGTTAGCCTAAAAGCTAACGACACACAACTATTGAAACATCCAACTGTGCGCGCTTACAGGGTTACCAGTAGCGTCAACCCGGGGAAAGGTTTTAGAATCACAGACATTTACCTGGTAATCTACAGCAGATGATATC
>CAAKHC010004865.1:16145-27842 GCA_901007825.1 Macroramphosus scolopax | reverse complement strand
TAGTGCTTTAAAAACACTATTTGACTTGCAGTCTTCAATTATCCCCTAACCTTAATAAAAGATCTGATTTGCACCCAAATTATGATCTTTCCATAACTCTGACTAATTGTTTTTGTGCCTTAGCATAGCCAGACCTTAAGGGGACATATTATCCTCGCCAAGCAGTACTGCACATCCGGGGGATGGGTACTTGACCTGGGTTCCAGGGTTTTGATTGCTAGAAGCTAGTGCTAGCGGTTAGCGTTAGCTACTACGATGTGGCAAAACACTGATACTTGGTTAGTTTGGCAAAACACTGCTTTGGTAGTTCGTGTGGAATTGTAAAATAAAACACAACATCTCCGTTGGACATGGATTGGCTGGTAAACGATTTGCAAGATCAGAAACGTATTACACTGTTTGGATTCTAGGCGAGCTACCAGCTGTAACCTGATTGCTAGAAGCTAGTGCTAGAGCGGTCAGCAGTTAGGGTTAGCTTATACGATGTGGCATAACACTGATACTCGGTTAGTTTGGCAAAACACTGCTTTGGTAGTTCGTGTGGAATTGCAAAATAAAACACAACAACTCCGTTGGACATGGATTAGCTGGTAAATGATTGGCAAGATCAGAAACGTATTACACTGTTTGGATTCTAGGCGAGCTAGCAGAACCTGTGTCGTGGTGTAGCACTACCTAAATCTACGTAGGGACGTTGGCTTCAAAAATGAATTCAAGCCATGCTGCTCTTCTGTCCTCTGCGGCTGGGACAAGATGAAGTGATTTGTGCTCATTTTTAAAGCCAACAACAGAACACTTCCAATAGCGCTTCGACATAGTGACTCCTAACAGGGGCTTACGAATCATAAGAAAATGGCGGATAATCGAGAAGTGACTGCCTACCTGGTGGGTGGAGACATGGTCACTTGCTCTGATGGAGGGTGGGAATATGTAAATGTTTGGGACCGACGCTTCACCGAACCCTGCCGATTGAACAGCTCGAGACTGAAGGCAGGATTCATTCAGAAACCGTATCTCACTCAAAATTGCAAGGATATTTTTTTTTAAAAAAGTTTGTATGCCTGTGGAGGCACCAGAGACACAAAATAACACCCCAAATCCGAGCAAAAGTGATTTAAAAAAAAAAAAAAAAAAGCTTATATATCATATAACATTATTAGTTTTCAACTTTAGTTTTAACAGAGGTACAAAGGGAAACATGATAATGGGTCGTGCATCATGCCAGTCACCATAATTAAGACAATTTTAGAATTAAAACAAAATAATTTACATTCTCTGTTTCTGAAAACTATTGATAAATATTATCTCTACTTTTTGGCTGCATAACTGCTGATCCAACATTGAATCTTAAAGTAATGATGTTTTATGACTTTCAACACAGAGGCACAAAATCACTTGGCTATGTTGCGAAAGCTGTCTGGCTGTACTTAAAGTTGTGAAACTCACCGTCGACAACAGGACGCGATCTGACGTCTCTCGCTGCAGAGTTGGGCCCATCGACCACCTCAACCTATCTGCTAACACAGACTATCTTAATATCTATACATGTTATCACACGTGTTCATTTGGGACCTATTTTTTAGTTTGTTTTACTTCTCATCCGAGAGCTGCTACGAAGAAAAGGGAACTTATGATGATCACATGAAGACGGTCATGAGAGCAGAAGTCGTGTAAAGGATTGCGACAGTGAAAAAAAACATCATCATCTCTTGTCCAGACATGCACATGTATAAGATATCCTCGTGTTCTTTTTCATCGAAACGCTTCCTCATTTATATGTAACTGCTGGACACAATATGCCTCGTATGTCTGTAGGTGTGTGTATACATATGTCTGCAGTTAGGTGGGTAGGGGTATGTATGCATATAGGAAGTTATGTGAGTATGCAAGTATGTATATGTATGGAGGTGGGTGGTGTACTGTATGCATGAACATGTATGGATGGATGTGCAAAAAATATATATAGATCTAAGAGCAATCATGTATCTTACAGGCCTGAATAGTTCATTCTCAGTGCCCTCAGGCTTAAAATTCACACATCAGACTCATGTATGTTGAGATGTCAGGAAGACTAGTCTAACATAACATTAGTCTCATCTACCATTGGTCTTTAAACCAGACATTCCCATATTGTCTTGATTTCATTATACATAAACACAGAAATAAAACACTATAAACATGTATTCTACGCTCCGCCTCCATCATATTTACTTTTAATTGAGGAGTTGTTTTTTCAAATGTTACAACATTTCAAATATCTCAATATTTTTCAACCAGAAATTTAGATTGTCTGTCTAACTCTTCCCTTTCGAGCTGCGGGAACTCCATCACTTGACTTCTGCAGTAATTCTCAATAAACTTCTGTGTATCCAGAAATACACTCTTCACTCCATCACTCACCTGCAGAATCAAGCACCAGGCCTGGTGTGATAAGATATTCTTTATTTTTGTCTTCTCCCTCTGTAATTATTTTCCAAGACTCCCTCAATCTCAGCTAATTGAAAGTATGTCACTGTTTTTCTTCATATCCAGACCCTCAAAAGGCTGACAATTTACTCTAATACTAATTCCACTATCAAATGTCGTGTTTTTATGTAATGTGTGTGCGGATGTTAATATGTAATGTTTGTCAGGTGCTCTACTTTGAGGACAGTTGTAAGTGATCCAGTAACCCAGATTGATTCCTAAAGGGCCGCCTGGCACCTTGGGTAGTTTAAGTTTAGCCTCCCTGACCAACATATTACTGATGTTACCACACGTATAGTACTGACAGTGAGCAACGTGCTAACCACGAGAAACAGGAATAGAATAGATAGAGTTGGTGGGGATAGTTGTTCTATATACTGTATTCTATATACTATACTGTGAGTGGTATCATAGTCTGTCAGGAGTCAAACCCGCCATCACCGCAATTATCGTCAGTGTCTGAATTGAAGCATGTAGAGGGAGATTTTAGCCAAATTGGAGCTAGGATCCGCCATCATTTTTTCTTTTGAGATGTCATTTAATAATTGTTATATAGGGCTGAAGATTACACGTTTGAAAATGAAAAAATCTGGACTTGTCTAGATAGGCAGAGATCTCTTCTTGAGGATGGTGGAACAAAGCTACAATAGCTGCCAGTAGCATAGCACACCCCGAGCTCAAGTGTGGAGCAGGTGGAGGTGTGCAGCTCATTGCTCAATAGAATTGCAAAAACTGCATTCCAGTACATCTATCAGATTACACTAACGTGCCATGTCTCCACCCTTTTATATGAAGAGAAACACTCAAACTACAATGTGTCCTATGATAGATACATATGCAAAGGACCTTTTAGTATCTATCACAGATAGCTTTTTTTGCACAATTTATATATTTATTAGTTCACATTTTTGAGGCCTCCAACATTCTCAAATATAGTAGTAATATCACACCCGCCCACTGCCATTTCTATGGCAACAGTTGCGGTAGTAGAGAGCAAGCACACAGTGTACAAGTCAGCACCACCTACACTCACAAAAACATGCATCCTTATTCTGTAAAAGTAGATTAGAAGTGACGTACAAGCAGTGCAGGCCTCAACAGTAACACAGGTCCTGTGTCACAATCAGGAAATGATTCATGAGTGTGCAATAACAGAGAATGGCAGGCAAATAGGGGAAGTGATAAAAAACAGGAAAAGTAAAATTACATGTACCACTGAGCAGATACTGAATATCTATATCTCTTAACAGTTAAGTCACACCATTTGACACAAAGCGGTTTCTGCGTTGTCCGTCCAATAAAATACTGTGTGGTCGGCAGTATAAATAATATTACTTCATAGTTTAAACACTTCCATGATGATGAATGTACTCACCCGCAGGTTTATCTCCCTTATCCTCTCTTGCCGCAGTTTCGACAGACTGGCAACTCTGGACATTGTGACAGTTGTCTTTTCTCACAAGGACAAATTCAGAAGAATTTCAGAAAGTCAGAAGATAGAATATCCACTGTTAACGTTTCTACGTGCACCACTCAGATCCCTGACAAAGAGTAAGTAAAAAAAAAAAATCTTTCCGCACTGGCCAACTGTGATGTGCTTCTGCTTCTAGTGAAGTATCTGTTCCTGTGAGAAATCTGACTTCTGAATCATCATCACCGCCCCCACACACTGACACACGCACACACACACGCATGCACACACACGCACACACACAAATACATGGTGAATGCCTGGTGGACTATTATTTGCCTCTTTCCAACATCCTAATGTGAAACCATTTTCCAAATGCTAAAATTTGACATAGTCAACTCACAGTGCTGCTGTGCATCAGAGCTGTCCGCTCCTGATCGGATCCGAGGGGTTAAAGAGACGGGTATGTCCTTCTCCCAATATTAACACAAAGCTCATCCTTTTTATAGTCCAAACCTGTGTTGCCACTGGTTACCACTTGTCTATGGAGATGAGACACCCTATCTGTGTGTGTGTGTGTGTGTGTGTGTGTGTGTGTGTGTGTGTGTGTGTGTGTGTGTGTGTGTGTGTGTGTGCGCGTGCATGCGTGCATGTGTGTGTGCCTGTGTGTGGGGGGGTTGTGTGTATGTGTGTATTGTGTGTGTGTGTGTGTTTGTGTACATTATCATCCTCGGTTGTTTGTTCTAATATGTTTATGACATCTATTGTTAGTAAGTGTCTGTGTTCTTTCTGTCTCCTTGGTCATCTGGGTCTCGACCTGTTTCCAGCCCTATCAACCTCATTTCAATCTATTTTCAAGACAGTCTCAGGAAATTCTCAGCTTAGAGATCCTGGCTGTGATCCAAACAGCCTCTCCAGGCAGATGTATCCGCTGTCCCTGCCTCAGTCCGAGTGTTGTGCATGAACGCACTAGAAGAGTGAATTCATTAAACATGCTGAAATCTAATGGGCATGGAAATGTTTTCACAACGCACTCACCGAGCTACGCCTACATTGTCATTATGGGTTTCAGGCAAACAGCTTTCTCTTTGGTCGACTCTGAACAACAGAAACAGGAAACAGTAGTTGGAAAACTCTCTCCCATTTTTATACTGTCCATCAAGTTTGATAGGCCTGGAGGCAAACATCCTGATGCTGAATGGATGGATGGATGGATGGATGGATGGATGGATGGATGGATGGATCATCCTCCTGTCTCCCACCACCTCCACTGGGTCAAGAGGGCAGCCCAGGACAGAGCTGGCCTTCTTCACCAGTCAGACTCTCAGCTGTTAGCTGGAGCAAACTGATTGTTACTTCCAGCAGTGATGAGGACCTACTTTCTTGAAGAACTTGTGTATATTCATCCTTCAAGTTCTCCTGAGCTGCTCTCACCAGTTGGCTGTATGTAGTGGGCTACAGGTGGAGTGAAAGGTAGCAGTGAAAACATGGACTGGATCTTCATTCATGTGGGCTTTCTCTGAAAAGTGAAAAGTGACAATTCAAAACATGTTCTGAATATTTAGTTCACTGGTTAGCTGGGAATCAATTCATTTACTCTGTATTTCTACAGGTCATCACTGCCATCTAGTGGCTGAATGTTGTATTTCAGTGGTATAAAAACAAATTGAGTACTTCATTGAGCTTTATTCACCTTGATTTTAACAACAGCATTGCTTAAATAAACCTTACAGTTCAAAGACAGTACAATATACTTCTCCTTAGAAATACATTACTTTCAGTTGTTGTCACCCCAAATACTTTATTGTGAAACTTAGGTGACCAGTGTGTGTGTGTGCATGCCTATGTTTTAGTGCATGAAGATGATGTTCAGTTCAGTGCATTGTGCAGTACATTTGTGCAACTATTGCCTTCAGTTTACAATGTGAGTACACATGATACGCTCTATGTCACATTGAACTTGCATACAAAGTACCTACTGTGTATATCGGCTTCCCACCTGAGAACAAACCAGCACACCCACCAGTCACATACATGTCTACATCATAGCTGTCAAACTGCACATAGAAAAACATTTTTAAGGGGGGAGACACCGGGATCGCTGCAGAGAGGAGGATATTCTGAGCAGGAGGTGGAGATTTAAAGGGACTTTGTGATAATGACGAGCAGGAGGTGATGAGGCAAACATAGATTCCTCAATCGAGAACACAACTTCTCACCAACCTCTGAAGAACGTCCGCCCTAAATCAAAAACCACATGTTTCTATTCTGGCTATTTTGGATTGTGAAGTTGTTACCAGTAAGCAACAATTATTGTCTTGCTAAATTGAAAAAGAAGAATATGAAGCTGATTGAGTTGAACTGATAATGACAGGTGACAACTGCAGAGGGGAAACAGGAATAAATGAGTAGAGAAACAATAATACTTCCATATCGTGATGTACAACACCCGCTGAATATGATGTATCTCTTATGCTTCAACCTTTACAGTCATGAGGGTCAGTCATCTTCACCAGATTAAATACACAGTATGTAATTTCTGCTGTGAGAGGCCCCAAATCAAAACAACAACAAGTACGTCATTTGGTGATATGATGATGTCATATTTGGATACATGTCATTTTCGGATATTTTAATGAATGAATGTTACATATTGTACTTGAATCCTCATGGGACACTTCCCTGGGACAGGTCAGCAGTAACCTGCTGGGGGGCCCCAGAGCAAAGTGCAGTAGTTTCCCCTACGTATCATATTTGGCCCCGGGGTCGATTTCCTGTGCTGATTAATACAATATTCAACATTTAAGTGGAATACATTGGATTGCCTCGCCTCCAACACCTCCATCAGACCCCCGAATCAGGGATCATCTTTAGGTGCCCGTTGCTGATCCATCCAGCAGAGTTTGTGATGGACTAACACCTTGATAGAACAATACGTGGTGTCACTTGTATGTCTAAATTCTAACTCATTCAGAGGATTTTAATGAAGATCTTTACGGGTTGAATCCTTATATCCTTGACATGGAACACTAACTGTGGTTGTAGCACATGACTTGTGCCACTAACTGCCTGCATATGTAACTTTATCATGTCCAACCGTTTCACTGCTGTTCAGCTTGAGGAGAAACTAGCTACAATTCACGCTGTAGGCTGAGCTGCACAATATTACAGGGATGAAAAACAGGAACTCTGAGTTTAGGATGCACTTTCCCTTTTCTCTTTACAGACTTTCCAAGTCAGATACTGATGCTTGCAGCTCTCGAGAGAAATCCAAACCACTGTTTCACATATTTGATGATTTGACATGCACGAGTCTTATTTTACATTAAGAATTAGGAGGAAGACATATTGCCTTGTCCTCCGTCTTAACTGCCATGTTTGTATGAGCTCTACTCCCACTGCAAACTCATCGCAGTAATTAAACAGCTGTTTATCTGTAGATCTTTGAATAGATGCAACACTGAATCAACAAACAATAAGTTAGATTTGATTTCATGCCAGTTGAATCAGACCATGTTACAGGATGCAGGTGTGTTTTCACCAAAGAGAAACATCATTTTGGTCACTTGTTTCAAAGAGGAGGACCTGGTACCTTCTGGTCGCTGCCTTTGGAGATGGCGACCATGTCCAGAGAGGTCGGGGAAGCCCGGCTGTCGAAGGTGTGATTGGCTCTTTTATTTTTCTTTGACGGGTTCTTGGCGGGACGTGGAGCAGAGGAATTGTCTGATTGGGGGACGGTGGGATGGCGGGTCCCGCCGTTTGTGGGGAGCTCAGAGGAGGGGTCAGAGTTCACTGCGGGGCTGTTGTCTGGGCAGGTACGAGCTGACTGAGATTTCCCCTGAGGACATGAAGTGGACAGGAGGGGAGTGCGCGTGGCTGACTCCAGCAGACCTTTAGTTCCCTGTGCGCACTGGGGAAGCATGAAAAGACACGCCGGTTTGTTGTTAATCTAATTTACATACAGCACACTGTGTTGTGTTCTACTTAGAGGAATCTGAGTGAAGCCATGCAGGAGTGCAGCAGCCCAATAAAACGTCATGCAAGCACAGCAGCAGGCAGCCACACGGACTATCACTTTCCCTCTCTAGAAACAGGCTCACCGAGCTCTAGCTTTGCTCTTCCTGCTCTAAATGTTGTTTATCAGCCAGACATTTCTCCCCCAGTGTTTGGCAGACACATACAGAGACAGAGTACATGCAGAACAGCAGGTCAGGACCGGGTTGATGGACACACTGAGACGAGGGACAGTTTGTTACCTTGGAATACACAAGTTATACTCAAATTATCAGGGTGAACAAACAAAGAGTTCAGATGATGAATTGCATTGACAAATGCAGGCTTTATTAAAATTGTACTTTAGTATCAAACATGATAAATACTGGCAAAATATAGGGTGAACAAAAAAAAAAACATGGAATAAAAAAAAGGTATAAAGTGGAATGAATCCATGTTGGAAAGCTGTTCCCTGACTTCACTTGGCACTTTGATCCTTTAAATACAGCCTGCACTTCATGTTCACACGGGACAGGAGACGATGACACAACACACAATACAAACCATCTGCAGGCACACAAACAGCTGCACCACCTGGATTCAGAAGATCTCTGTCAACCACTGGGGACGAGGTTCCAGCTAGCATGACTCTGTGTGACAGAGCTGCAGAAAGACCTCTGAAGCTGGAATACTTTCACAACATGCAGTATCTTGTTGTTGAAACTGTTATGTAGACAGAAACTGCGATGTGGGTTACATGTGGGAGCTATTTTGGAGAAACGGGATGTTCAATCTTCACCACGTTGCAGCTTGTTTTTTAGTTTTAATCCCATCAGATATAACTTAACTTAACTTAACTTAACTTACTCAGCTTTCAGGATGTCGGTAGTTAGTTTGGTCCAAAGTGAAATAACCTGAGTTAGCTGTTAACCTGGATCCAGTTTTCAAAGTAAACTAGACTAAACATATTTTGTCCCCAAGTCTTCAAAAGTCTTCCTCTTGCAAATAGCAAGATGTCTCATAAACAATCAGAAGGTCACAGAGAGCTCAGACTTCCAGCAACAGTGTTGCTCTGTTTGAGGATCTGCTGAGTCTTTTATACGTTTACAGTCGCACTGTAAGGAAGGCAACAGTGAACTCTGTTGAAGTTCCCCCTCCAACATCAAAAACTTGTTCCTCCATTTGGACCCATAAGCTTTACTGTGCATAGCCATGTAATACTAGAATTATTTACACATTTAGCTATCTGTTGAAGACCAAGATCTCTCTGAGCTCACCTAATATCTCAGTTCAAAGCAGGTGCCTACAGACAGGATTCGTGACAACTTGTTTGGTGCCGTTCATAGTTTAGTATCCAACTTGCATAAATGACATGTGGTGACTTGAAACCTCCGGTACATAAACACACAGTGTTGATATTTCAGGGAAGTGACAGAAATCTTTGAAAGTGAAAAATAAATGTCTTATAAACATGCCTTGAGGTGATCGAAAAGATACAACTTTACATGAAAGCACATATGTAACACTGATATGTAAACGGTCATACGTAGCAGTGAGCCACAGGCAGCAGACAAATGCTGGGTTGAACTACAGCAGGCACAGGAAGAGTTGTAGCGGGTGTTGAGGGGGTGCAGGCACGGGGAAATGGGATTCCTGAAAGGCAAAAGCCAGCTAGACCTTCCTACCACATTTCTGTCGCTTTTAGTGGGCAGAACGGGCGGCTCAATGTCTGCGCCAGCAGTCTGGGTGGATTCATCAGTCGGCAGGACACCTCGTCTGTTGATCAAACTGAAAGAGGAAGGTACGAGTGGTCAGACAGCCTGTTCCTCCTTCTGCCTGGTAATAAAATGCATCCTCGGTGGTGATTACAGTCTGGCAATAAACCTGCATGAAATCCATTTCTACTCGGCCTTTGTTAGGACCTATTTAAACATTTAACACAACATGTTTGGACTCACTGGTCCCTGGAAATAAGTGCAGGACATTACCGGAAATAAATATTTGGATGGATTAGAATGAGGAATCCAATGATAACTGAAAAGATGACTTGATGGTGTTGTGGTTTTTGGGGCTCACCTGGGAGGGATGGGTCCACAGAGCACAGAGCAGCAGTTGATAAACATGTTTCTGTGACTGTATGGGTTGGTGGCTGCCTCTGCACCACTCTTCCCCGACCACGTGCCTTTAATCTGCAGAAGACAAGACACACCAAACAGAATAATGAGCAACATTTCACAGTTTCTATTCAACAGATATCTTGCATCTATAAATAATATCCACTATTGTACACCTTGTACTTAACATATAACTCAACTATACGCTCTTGAAGCATCTTACTCACATCTTCATTGGTGGTTAGATTGGATGCAACCAGGTATGTATGGAAGCCTGAGAGGCCCAAGATGGACCAAACTGAGAAGAAACATATCACCAGCTCAACGGCAGTATAGGGTAGGGTCAAGGAGAGAATGTTTACATTTCAACGAGGAATAAAGGAAACCTACTGTCTGACAATGTACATGCACTTGAGACAGCGTGAAGACATTAGGAAGTAAAGGATATCTGCCTGGACTCTCTTGCAGAGCTAACACCAGGCCTTTTCCACCTTGAGCCCCTTAAAGAGAGAAGAGGATGACAGTGAGTGTGTTGGTGTCGCTTCCTAAAGCAACAACTGCAATCATTTTCCTGGAGTAGTTACACTAAACATACATTTGAATAGCCAAGCGGGAGCATACAATGAACAAACTTTAAGAGCTAGTGGTGAGTGTTGTTTGAGGCCACACATACACATACTCAATGCTAGATGTGTGGTCACGCAACCGAAGATGAATGCCGTCAGAAAAGATAGCGACACAATGAAGGTGTAGAAAAAACGGTAGTTGCGCTTCCCCACACAGTTCCCCACCCAGGGGCAGTGGTGGTCGAACCGCTCTGAAACACATCACAGGTAGAATCCAGTCATTGACATGTTCATTTAAAGGAACAGTTCCACAGCTTGCAAGTCTTGCAGACTCATTCACATCAGTCCAGCGAGTGGTAGAGTAATGGGATGACGTATTTATTATCTATCACTGGTACTTGTCAGCGTGTCGGTGTGTGTCCACAGCTCACCCACACAGTTGTCACATAAGCTGCAGTGGGAGGTGCGTGGAGGCCTGAACATCTTGCAGGTGAAACAGTACTTCAGCTTGACCAGTTGCTGGTTGATGAGGACTTCCTTGGTGCGGGGTGGAGGCCGATAGCTGGTGTTTCCAGTGTTGTCTGCAGGGGAGAGAGAAGTACACATTGTATAGTATTGACCAGTACACACAACAACGGCTGTGCTGTGATTCAGGCTACATTTACATGTAAAATGAGGTGATATCAAAAACATCTGTCCTTAAATCAGTGCAATGCATTCAACACACTGATTGTGTACAGTATGTGATATTTACTCATCTCAATAGTACTATCGACTGTTTCTGCAAGACATGAGGTGCATTTATATAAAGTCTTCCTACCTCAGCAGTTCTCAAAGCACTTTGCCGTGTTACTTCACTCACTCGTTCATACACTGATGGCAGAAGCTGCCAGGCAAGCAGGAGCCTACTTAGCCAAAGAAATTAGGGATTCAGCGCCCTGCTCGAGGACGCCGTCTCCAGAGGAGCCGGGGATCGAAGCAATATCCTTCTGATTACCAGATGGCCACTCTACCACCTGAGCCATAATTGAGCATATAAACATGTTTTTCCAAAGATTCCACAGTTATTTTATTTTGTCTCAGGTTTTCCTGATTATGTTTCACGATCCAGCACAATTACACCAGTTCAGAGAGTTCTTAGTAAACA
>CAAKHC010004863.1:44573-59279 GCA_901007825.1 Macroramphosus scolopax | reverse complement strand
AGGGGCCGTACAGCTGAATGTGTGCCCAGGAAGAAAGCTCCATCCTTGCAGAGAGAGAGTACAGATCTCCAGGAGCAGGACACCACTGCTCCTGCAAGGAACAACTACTACCCAGCTGCAAAGATATGCTGGGTGACTACAGGGCCTCCTCTGAGAGCAAAGGAAAAGACTGCAGCCAACCTGCACACCGCTGGATGATGAACATTTGCATGACATTGTTTTACTCTCAAGCAAAATGGACTCTTGACTGAGCACGGAATTAACCTTTAATATCCACCGAAATGACGTTACGACCCAGATTCTGAAATGAGACAATCACATCCAGCAATCCCTTTTCATTACCGCCCAACGGATGACATATGGAATCCTAAAAGATGTGACTGGAAATCTGAGGAAAAATGCAGGAAAAGACCGAGAAGGACAGAAAAGCGAAATCCTGTTGTCGCACACATGAATTCAGACATTCAACAGCACATCTTATATCATTTGCCCTGTTGATGCCGCGACAATGTGAGCGAACAGAAACGTTTAGTTCCCGTCTAAAAAAAAAAAATCATGCGTAAAAGAAGGTGTGCCCTTCTTGCGCACCGCTGTGAGGAGCTGCCTTACCTGAAACGGGGGGAATCTTTTATACATTCTTCAAAATCCACCGTCATTTTTGCGTGTTCTCGTCTATTCCAACTTCAATCTGCCAATGTCATCGCCCGCGGCGGGATGTCGCTTGAACCGTGCGGATGGTGACTGGTGTCCCCTGACGCGCAGCAGTCTGTCGCCCCTCTCTCTCCCCGTGGCACAGTGACACTGAATGAGAGCTGAGTGCGCGGCGGGCAGATTAATACTACACGACTGCCACTGCTGCCGAGACAGGAGAGAGGCGTAGCTGCACCGTGGACACCGAGGGAGGAGGAGAGAGCGCCGACTAGCCACAAGCAGCGGTAACAGCCCTGCAGGAACAAGTTGGATCATGGGAGGATGGAGGGACACGTTAAAGAGTTTACTCTGTAAAGTTGATCCTACAAATGACAGAGACTTACTCGAAATATTAAAAAAGGCAACATTCAAACTAACGATCAAACAAATAGAAATAGAATAGAATAGAATAGAATAGAATAGAATAGAATAGAATAGAATAGAATAGAATTCGAATGAAATAGAATAGAATAGAAGAGACTGCAACTGCAAATGATTCTTCATAAACGATCATATATGTGATATAACTATGTGAGCTTCCTATATAATGTGATGTCTATATCTGATTATTTCAAGAGATTATGAATAGAACCTTAATATGCTGCGAATTCAAATCTATCGGCCTATGTAATCAGACTATACTAGATTAGATTATAGATGCTTAGAGGGTCTAAGGACAGAGAAATGCTTTAGGGTATTGTACAATGTACAGATTGTACAGCCCACTGAGGCATTGTAAATTCTGATTAATAAATAAAACTAAATTGTATTGATTTAGTACATACCAGAACATTAATATTTGTTTCAATGTTTGGGATACTAATCAAAACAGTTGGTTGGTTATAGCTATTTATGTTTTGTAATCTGATTATATAATCCCCATTATATGTAATGTTACAAGCAGACCCTATGATTTTTCCCTTTATAACTAAATCATGCACCCTGTCCTGAAACATGTCTAATAAGAATATCTGACTAGTGTCCATCATGTTGTCTCAAAGCTTACATGAAGATAACTTGCTGCCTCTGCTGACTGTGATTGACCACCGACCCATCTCCAGGAAACTGAATGATCTCTGGTTTCACTGGTTTCCAGCGAAGACCTGCAGCTGCTCTGAGTGAGAGGGACGGAACACGCCCCCGCGTCTCATCATGACGCGATCAAAAAGGGACAGACAACAGAAACGCGTGCTAAGATCCACGACTCAATTATATAGAGAAAGACGTAAACCGGTAAAACTGTCCATCAGTGTTTAGATTTGCTTCTCCTCTGCAGGACCTCGCATGTGGACAGAGCCGGGGTGTAATAACTCCCGCTGGCTGTACTTCCGGACTACAAATCCAACTGTGCCATCCGGACATGAGCTTTATTATGTCCTCTCACTAACCAACACGCTTCCCCCCGACCTCTACCGACCTGTTTCTGTCGGGCTGTTTGTTACCTACAACATGTTTCCCTTGTGACGATGCACAAGTTGATCGAGAGAGAACATGAACAACTTGGCACGTTACCTCATCTTTTATCAGTACATGGGAACAAAATACTGGTAGGTTACACTCCAGGACATCTGATCACATTCTCAATGTGTTTATCGTTTACTTTTGTTATTGTTATTATCTGCAGTGGTGCAGTCAAGGTGCCTCCACATCAGCTGGGGAGAAAAGGGGTCCAGGACCATCTCGAGGTAACAAAGAGACTTTCACATCTCACATTGGGCGACCAAGTAGGAGGGAGAGGATGCCAGTCTGTGATGGGGTTAAAACATATAGACAGACAAACATTTACACTCACACCTACTGGGAATTTATAGCTGCTGTAGACAACCTCAACATCATGCTGGCAAGTTTACATCTGTGACTTGTGGATACATAAAAGATTTTACATCACTTCAATCTCTCTGATTTCCTCCCTGACTGTGTGCAGGATGCGATCAGAAGACTGAACCCGGTCAACCCAGCATCCCTGTCGGTCTCCAGCAGGACTGATACAGGTGTTCACGCCCTCTCTAATTCCGCCCACTTTGACATCCAACGCAAACGTGACAAGCCCCCGTTTACTGAGGACATTCTGGTTCAGGCACTCAATTACCACCTGAGGACAGAAGAGATCAGGTACGTCAGGTTGAAAGAGGAATGATCATGAATGTTGGGTGTTAGAGGTGATAAAACCGGAGCAACTTCTTTATTTTGACATTCAATTCAAAGAATCTACTGTAGTATAAATCCTGGGTTTTCAAAATGTTCTCATGTGGTTAATGACTCCTTTTCATATGAAGCCAAACCAACATGGGGCTGCTCTGAATAGGTCAGCAAGAGCTGAAATCTCTGAGATTTTGTCTGGAGACTTTGAAATGTGGCCTGAAAAGGACTTAGTTCTCACCTGTCAGACGATTAACTCTTGAAGTTCAAACGCAGGTAAATCACAGGTCCATGATGATGTATGCCATGGCATGGTCTCATTATGATTTCGACAGGAGCAGTTTGTAGGATCTAGTGACCATTAGTGGTGATGTTGGAGACTGCAACCCTGCAGCTCAACCCTCCCTCAGGGAAAACTAGGGTGAACTGCAGGGTCATTCATCTTACATTTGTCAAAATATAAATATATTACATTAACCCCCGTTTGTCCGTTCTGGCCTTCTGTAGCAGCAAAACGGACAGGCACCTGCTCCTCTTGTAGATATAAAGGGCTCATTGTGAGCTAAGAGAAACTCACTGATTCATAGTTTCAGGTGATTTTACACTAATGACGACATAAATATAAAATCCTGCCAAAAGCCCCTTCTAAAACTAGACATTGCTCCTTTAAATCAGATGGTAGTTAAGTTAATCTACATCGATGTTAGCTCAAACAATTGGCATATACCTTTGCTGAAACATTCACCTGTTGAAAACTCTTCCCATTGTGTTTTCCTGTATTTTAAATTCTGGTTGCTTTCACATTTTCTTCAGCTCACTGTTGTAAATCCCCCATTTCTAAATCTTACTTTCATGAAGACAACATCTGAATGAGAGAAAGCAGGAAGTCAAACGGACGGACGTCCTGAGTTACCGCCACAGATAGTAAGGGATCTAGAGTGTCAGAGAGTCAGCGAGAGAAGGCGGGAAAAGACAAAGTTAAAGTGCCAGACAGATACTGAGAGAGTGAAGGGAAACAAGCCATTTGGGAAACAGATGAGAAGAGATGAGGAAGGAAAGGGAAGCTCCCAGCATCCCACTAATCCCCAAACCTGCAGAGAGAAGGTTAGAAAGGATTATCCCTGCTCTGCTTTTTGGTCTCTACAGTATCCATTAACACACACACACACACATATACTGCACATGTGCACACATTTTTCTGAACGGAAATGACCTTCACCATCAATATGTGGAAGGTGCAGAGAAACAAACATTCTGTGCTCTGCATGTTATCAATGTGTTTATAGACTATAAAGTATCATACAATGTGGAAACATTCTCAACCACCACTGACGTTCATGCACAAACACACTCCTTACATTCGTGTTGGACATTTTTCCTTATGGATGTGAAAAATGTCTCGAGTGTCTGATCTGACTTCACTACCTTTTCACAATAATGGAAGGTACCAAGAGTTTTTATAACAGTAAAGGTCAGAATATGAGTCCTGGCTTGTAGCTGCCTGATGGGATGGAGAAGTACTGCACGTTGTAACAAATATCTCTCGCCGGGGCTTTTCCTCCGCGCTGCCTTCAAATGGCTTCAATTAGCCTAAAAAGAACGGCCCTGTTCCCGTAAGGGGAAACTGCTGAGTAGCAGAACGGTGCGACACCAAACAACGCCCCGGCTCCTGAATCTGTGACGCCATGCTCCAAACACTACTTATGAAACTTTAATGTGTGTGTGGTTTGGGGGTCAGGCAGACGCTGTCACTTCACATTGTAGCAGGTTCTGAGGGCAGTTGAAAGGTTTCCTCTGCTGTGTGTTGCTCCCAATCTCCTCCCCTGGAAACGTTACCTAGCTTCTCTCTCAGCTTGAAACATGTGAAGGATCTGTTGTTACAATAATGGAACACCAGATGTTACAATATCTTCTTTTCTTTTCAAATTAGTGATCATTTTCAAAAAGATTCTTCAGTTTAAACAATTTTGGCTGCTGTCATTCTGTCTGCACAGTTAAGTGTTTGTCTGTTTGTATTCAACCACACTGTATTCTGCACTGTTTGAGCTAACATCGATGTAGATTAACTTGTTCATGATTGAATTCCCATCTGATTTAAAGGAGCAATGTCACAAAAGCTTGGAACCACATAAAAGCAGCCACAAGCAGACAAGCTGAAATATTCCACCAGTATTTGTTGACATGGTTTGTGGATGTTTAATTACCCAACACTGCTTGGTGCACAAAGTAAAGAGCAGTGTGATTACATGTGTAGCATTTGATCACTGACATTCTCTTTAAGACACCACACAGTGATCAATTGCGTCCTAATGAACAGGATGCATCACAGTCATTACATGCCAATGCTTGTTTGTGCGCACATGCACAGGAAGTGTCCAGTGTTCGCTGCCCCCCTGCTGGAGTCGCATCAAAGAGCCCCGGCCTGGGATTCTGTTGTGGTGCTGAATATTTGAGCATGAGCGCTCAGCTCTTCAGGGCTCTTGGCAGCCCCTTTCTGCACTCCGACAATGGGGCTGCTTTTGTGTAAAAAGCTGCAACGTTGGCATTTTAGACAAAGACAGTCGAAAATGAGAGTATTAACATCTGTGTCTGGCGGACAGTTTATAAAAAGGACAGGAGCAACCATCAGACTTCGGTACTTAATTGTGTTAGCGCCGACTGAAATAGTTCAACTATTGGATGGATTGACACAAAATGATGTGCAGATATTTGTGCTCTCCAGAAGATTATTCCTTTAAACCTTCAGGTTCCCCTGACTGATCCCACTGCATATTCATAATGCCACACAGTTCAAGTCCCCATCATCTGTCTAACTGCACTGCTTTAATACTGCCAGGATCAACCGTGCCTATCGTGTGCCTGATGATTTCCACGCCCGTTTCAATGCCAAGTCTCGGACCTACGTCTACCGGGTCGCCCTGGGAATCTCCATCCACTCTCCGCTTCCCCTCATAGAGCGAGAGCTGTGCTGGGATCTTCGCCACAAGTGAGTCACCAACCATCCCTTCACTCACTCCTGTCTTTTTTTATCCTTAATCCATGTGTGTGAGTGTTCATGTTGATTTCCTTTCAAGAATGAGAACTGAGCTTGAGTTGGAGCTCAAGATGTCTAACAAATAGGTACGTACACACACACACACACACACACACACCCTCAATAAGCTCCTGCCAAGCCTTGCAGAAACAATGGCACGTTAAACACATGAATAATCCACACGTGTCGAGCCGGAACTGCAAATTAGGGCCAGTCAAATAAAATGTCTTATCTGAGTCGACATCCCTAAAACAAACAAAAGACGGGAGGAGGGCGAGAGAGGACACGGGGGTGAGGATGGACAGAGTACAGCAAGAGAGAGAGATGAACCTGGAAGGGCTTTGTAGCTTCGATGGTGATCTTATAGGTGTTATTGGAAGGAGGGAGTGTGAAGGAACACTGTATGGGCATTCGCTGCTCTCACTTTTTTGGGAAAAAGTAGGGCAAGATAAGCTGCGGGCCTATCGGCGTGCAGAACAACACCCACGCACATTACCATGACGGAGTGTTTTTTTTTAACTCTCTCTCTCTCTCTTTCTCTCGACTCAGTTTTTCCCATCCTTCCATCCCTCCCTCGTTTCTCTCTCTCTCTGATGTCTCTGCTTCGTTATCCCTTCCCGCATGTTCGCCAGCCATCTCATTTTCATCACTCATCCACCCCTGAGCGTCTCCGCCTCAGCAGCCCCTCTCCATTCTTCTGTGATCTGCCTCTTACTCGTCACCGCGCCCCCTCCATCTCTCGCACTGCAAGAAACATCCTCCTCTGTTTATTTAAATATCAAATTTACTTTGCATTTCTTTGAACAGGAGGACTATTTTCTCGCGGGGGAAGCAGGCAACATCACACGCGTCACATGTGATTCAGACGATGACGCTGTGATCGCCATTTTGCATTTGATTGATTGTTTTTCATTAATGAAGGAATAATTTGATAATTCCAACAGTCACAATATGGTTTGTTAAAATATCCTGACAAAAACTATGAAGGACTCCACAATGAGGAATTTATTACTCTACATAATGAGTCATTAGTAAATGTTTCCTGCTGTTTTTTCTCTGCATTAACCAAATCTTTGTTTAAGCATTGTTGATGTTTGATCATGAATTGATTTTAGAAGACTAATGAGCTTTTCATATCGTCATTTTTTGCAGCACTTTACTGCATCTTCATTCATGACGAACGCTGACGTTCAGGACTTTAATTTAGTGCTTCATGATTAACATTAGCGAGTCCCTCAGCACCTCCTCCTTGTCCCTGCTCGCTGTAAATGTCTCTCTCTGTCTCTCTCTCTCTCTCTCTCTCTCTCTCTCTCTCTCTCTCTCTCTCTCTGTCAGAACATATTTAAGCAGTGACACTAGCATGCTGCTGTAGAGCAACGTGCCACCAGACCCGCTCTTACTCTCTCAAGCCAGTGTGAACATGCTTTACTCTCTCACGTGGCTTTGTGCTTCAGAAATGTATGCAAGATTAGTAATACGTTATTCTACTCTGAAAGCTGGAGGCCTTAAAACCTGCTGTACTGAAAGTGTATTTAACTGGACCCAACTGTTCTTGCAGGTCGCTTTCAGGCCAAGTCACAATGTCGAGATGAGCCTGCTTACTTTTGCTTCTCGTGCTCACTGGTAAAAGAAGAACGTCTTCTTTCTGTCGCACGTCAGGGAGCTCGATGTGGGAGCCATGAGTGAGGCGGCCGCCATGTTGGTTGGGACTCACGACTTCAGCAGCTTCAGGGCAGTCAACTCAGACATGCCCTTTAAAAGTCCTGTAAGGACGCTGGATGTCGCCAGAATTCAGCCAGGAACCTCCTTCGTACAAGCACACTTCCACAGGTAGACTCCATATTCAAGAAGGCTGATTAAATCCGTCACCTTTCCCCTGCAGAGGTTAGGGGTAAAGCAGCAGTCTGCATGGTAACATGATATGGTTGCAATTGTTAGCAATAATCTCCAGTGGTCTGTTTGGGGGGGGGGGGATGCAGCGAAGAGCTGAAATCCAGGGGGACAACATGAGCCCATTGGGGTGCTGCCTGTCTGCAGCGTACCAACGCCTGCTGCAAAGTTCTCAGTAACACAGTGAGGAGGGAACTGACTGAATAGGACAGCCAGGAACATAAAGAAATTATGGATGTTCTTCCGCAGTCCCGGAAAGATCTTGTGTTTCTCAATCTTGCATCAACTTAAGCTGAAGATGGCCAAGGTATTGAATCATTTAAAATCCCTCCACTCATCCAACTTTCCACGTACAACTTAGAAACTTCCCAAACTTCAGCCAGGCTCAATCGTAGGATTGATTGCACACTTCAGGAAATCACACGCCAGTAGAACCGACTTGGACTCAAAACGAATTAGTCTTTTTTTTTCTTCATGTTTGATGTTTCAATGATATTATTTATTCAGAACTGTCTGTAAATGGTCAACAGCACATTGTCTAACTTACAGTACTCCAAGGGCTTTATAATGTTGCCTCATTCACACACACACACACATTGGTACAGTGACTGTGATAGCCAATAAAAGCATTCCCAGGATCAGTATCTTGCTCAATCACACTTTGACACAATCCATTGAGGAGCCGGGCAGCTTTCCCTTTTGTTTATTTAAGTTCATATTTAATGTACTGCATTTTATTCTCAGCACAAAAACAGACGCATCATAGGAGACGCTCTATTAAGCACACGGTTGTTGGTGTGTTGTTGTTGTGATTGTATGTCATACAAGTTAATATTTTATACGCTGAGGATTGAACATAATCGACAGCAGAGACGGACCAGGAGAGAGAGAGAGAGAGAGAGAGAGAGAGAGAGAGAGCGAGAGCGAGAGAGAGAGAGAGAGAGAGGGGGCCATATGTGACCTTTACAGGATAACACCACGGGGGACGCTCTGCATGCCAAATACCACTTTCATATTAATTATTTGTCCTGAAAATATGGCGCACAATATGGACACGGGCAGTTTGCGGTTCTATGAGTAAATGTTATGTCGACCCTTAACCCCAACACACGTGGTGCATTAACAAGCTGTGCGCATCAGGCCTGCAGATCAGTAACACATTTCATCACGTCTTCCACTCCAAGGCGCCATTGTTGCACTTTCACTAAAGGAAAACCCTTTTCCTCTCCTGTTCTCCAGAGGATTCCTATGAATGGTCGGACGCAGGCCAACTTTACTTTCTGTCACGTTTTGGATCTATAGAACGCCTGCAGTCGAGCCGACTCTTCATTTTTTCATGAGCATCACTATTCAAAGTAACAGTGATAAAAGGAGAAGAAACTGAGCAGTGAATTATTGAAAAGTGAAACTAAATTTTTGATCCTAAGACAGGGAGCTGTGATATGAGCTTTCTAGTCTCTTCTTGACATGGGGGAGGGGGGAACGGAAAATGGAGGATCTCATTGTCATAAAATTGAAATATAGACACACTACCTTCGATGTAGTCGGTATGTACTTCACAATAAAGGAATAACACCATCAACGGGAGACTGTTCATAGTCATGTGGTGCAGTCACATGACTGATCACACTTATGAAAACTGTTGGTTATTTCTAACCAACAGTGCAAAACCCAGTTATATTCAATCTATAATCTTACAGGCGTACGCTACATACAACCACATACAATGTGTCACCCTGTGTCTATTCAAGAAGGCGGCAGATGAGACATACGTAGATAAACATGTCTACATTCGTATTGGAAGACATGGTCCTTCACCAAGAGTCCAGCGACCAGCCAGGCTGTAGAAATCTGCCTCTCCACTGCTTTTTATGTCAAATGTAATCTGAGAACAAGCGCTGATTCAAATTTGCATTTGACCCAATTCTTTGCTCAGTTTGCCTCCACAAAATATGAAGTCAGTCAGTTGTGGGACAAAGGCTGGTGTGACTTAAATGCCGAAACAGAATAGAATATTCAAAGACAGGCATTCAATGTCAATTTGCAAAAGAACCAGATTCATATTTTCAATGGCGGCACACATAATCCAGTCAGGTCTGAGCTGCAGCGGCGCGTTCAGCATGTGACATTTAAACAAATCTGTGCATGAGCGTCCCGGGCAGTATCTGATGTCTGGCATCAGCATGAATGTCACATCATTTGGTCCACACAGCGGGGGAGGGCATTGAGAAGATCTAACAAAAGAGACTTAAAGGCGAGACGTGTCTTAACACACCAGCTGCTTTTAGTTGAAGCGAATGCTTCAGTCAGAGACCGTTTAGGTCAGAGGAACTGTGCAACATTCAGAATATATTTTTGCTTGAACGCAATATTAAACCGTTCTTTAGAACTGATGACAAGTTAAACTGGTTGTTGTGTTTCATTTAAAGTAAGTTGTGCAACGTTAACAGCAGTTGTCTCTTCTTCAGGGAGATCCCATTCTGGGAACTGACATTTAGAGCTCCATCTTTTCTCTACAAACAGGTACACTCCCTCTGAATGTCTTCAATTTCTTTTAAAATGTCTGATATACTTCTGTTGATGTGCGTGTGGGACCGTGTTGCAGTTCATTAAAAGTAAATAACACCATCTGCTGGTTATGACAGAAAACTATAGCCCATAAATAATTATTTATGTTTCTTCAGGTGCGGAGGATGACGGGGGCCCTGGTGGCCGTGGGACAGGGGCGGCTCTCCGTTCCCAAGCTGAAAGAGATAATGGAGGCTCGGGACTCTCTGGCCTTCCCACAGGGCCTCGCTGCCCCGGCCCACGGCCTCTTCCTCACCAGAGTGGACTACAGAGAGTCGGGTGAGTTTGGACTGACGGAAAAAAACAGCAGGATGTTGTCGCATTTACCTACAGCGTTTTGATTGGCTGTTGCAACTGCAACTGTTGTAGCCAAGTTAGTGTGTTGTATGAATGGTGACATGAATTTGTTTTCTTTCTTTCTGCCTCCTCAGACCTGCAACGTTTACAGCAAACATCAGATCTTCCCTCCGGTGGACACTGAGAAGATTAATGTTATATTCATGTTGATGTGTTTCCATACAACTGTATCTATTTACTGTAATTAAAGCTTTTGTATTTCCTCATTTAAACTTTTCTTCACTGGTAACTAAAAGCATCTTGATCACACACAGACAAATAAGCAATGCAGCACAAACTGATGTACATCTACATGTCCTTTTAATTGAACATATTAAGAATACATAACTGTGTCCATGAACGCAGCTCAGCTACAGAATACCACACACACACACCTTGAGCCTTTCATGTTCTGGTCTACATGTGATCTTCATGTTACAACAGGCAACTTGTTAAAGCCTACATAGGCAGTATTACTCCCATGTACAAATGAATAAATCTTGGCTTTGTAGGTTCTGACAAATAGCAAACAATGTACACAACATGTGGAGAAGAGTGTTACGTTCTACAGCCAAAACTGCTTTGTGTATCCATGGCTCTCGTACTGTGGCATTACATTATGAATCAACAAAGTGCACACACTCTCACTGATAATGTTTACATCCAAATGTCCAAATGAAACTGCATACACTGCTTCTTTACCCCGACGTCTTCACAGACCATTCAAGTGGATTTTCAGCACACTCGCTTCTAATTTGGCCGCATCTGCTCTTTGAATTGAGGTTTGTTGAAGGTTCAGACTGACCAATCCCTGGTCCTTTATGCTCCAGCACATTGATCATACACGTTGCTCCATAACCTTAATTTTGTACAGTCACCCACTTCTGCAAGGTTCACTGATTTAGCCTGATAATATTCAAGTGCTGCATCCGTCAACGTTAAAACCTCATGAGGAATGTTGTTGCACTTCTTAGAAGTGACACACTGTCAGTAATTCAGACACACTATTTATTTGACCCAATATTTTAAACATGTACACAAGTACACGTCGTCTATCCATCCGACCGTGTTGTCATAACACAGTGAATCTGATTGGCATAGGTCCTCTGGTCAATTCAGCATTTGGTTTCAAGAAAATTCATACATCCTAACGATGCCCAAAATTCAATATATAATCAAAATTTCAAGTGTTAGTCAGAATATTAAGCCCAATGTCTTAGCATAACAAGAACAAAATCATATGTGTGTGTGTGTATATATATATATATATAATGCACTTGAGGAAGGCATTGTGTATTTTTCAAACTCACAATCCTTAATAACAGCCCAGTCTGGATGAAGAATGTAGCTGAGCTTTAGTCCGACTGGAGACCCTGATTGAAAAGCTTGTGTGTGACAAAGAAACACATCAGACCTTAACGGACAAATTTGGAATAAAATATTTTTCTTTTATGAGACAGATGAGGAGAAAATGAACGAGACCTATGCAGACAATGGCCGCGATGCTTTTTAAAATAAAACTTAAAATGTGTGAGATGTGCGATTGATGATCCTTGAGAGGCTTAACACAGAAATATCTAAATGATCATGATTAGGAGTTAGTCGTGTGTCGTCGCTCTAGGCAGCCTTTTTGGCATTAGACAACACACCCTGATGCTAAAGCTGAGGTTAATTCAGGATTAATTTCTGTCGTGTGAATACAGGTTGATAAGTTTGCATAGACCCTTGAAACCCAACCATCACCCTCTCAAAAACATAATCCAAATGGTCAACTACCACTCGGAGCAGCATACCCAACTTCACCCTTTGCACTGAGGTTTGGCAGCATAATAAATGCTGGAACAAGATACACTTACATTCGGTAATAGTTGTTCCTTAATAACGTTGTGGCACAAAATAATCCCTTAGGTTCTATTATATTTTTATGAATCTTGACAGAATAGCTTATATCATGCCAAGAACTATTATTTTTTTTTGTTGAATCAATGGTTAGTAAACCACAGACTGCCCACTTATTAAGCATAACAATACACAATAATAAACTTAGACTTTATTCAAAGTACAAAGAGTGAAATAGGGTATGTACCAGAGATTTACAAAACACTTGTTTAATATCTACGTGTAAACATATGCTGTTTGTGGTTTTGCTTTTCTCCAACGGCTAAAACAAGAAATAAAATAAAAGCATAAAAACATTGTAGGAGCGTACAGTCCTTCGAGAGCGCAGATGGAAAAGGAAGTCCTGTCGGCGTCCTTTGCGCGATCACAGTTTCTCTAGCTGGCGATTTTCTCAATTTCCTCCAGATCATCCGTGTCTAGTTTCTCGATTTTTTTGTCTGTAGAGGGAGAAATCATGGTGAGTTTCATTCGGATAAACGGACCGCATTTTATATAAAGTGTATTTCTACTTCAACTGTGCTTCATGAGCCACAGTGGCCCACCGGCGCCTCGACGTGATTCTTAATATGTTTAAGAACTTACTGAAATGGTCCTGGATTCTGTTGAGAATGTTCATGCTCATTCTGCTGTCCACCATGTTGATGGCCAGCCCCCTTTTGCCAAATCGACCTGTGCGCCCAATCCTGTGCAGGTATGTCTCGTTGTCTGGGTTTCCATCCTTGTCGACGGGCAAGTCAAAATTGATCACCACAGAAACCTGCTCGACGTCAATGCCTGGTTGGAACACAAGCAGGAACAGATCAAAATTAAACGCTGTGCTTCGTACTATTCAGTAATGTTTATCTTAGTCACACGATAACCATCCAGTTTATAATTCTACACAAGTATTTATTCCCCAATCCTGTAATTTATAGTTTTCCAGTAATAAACGTTACATTTAAGTCCATATAAGCGTTTCGATGTTTCATCGCAGACAGGCATTTGAAGTGTGAGAGATTACAAAAATATCAGAGGTTGCACCCCTGAATAACAAGCAAAAATACTTTCCCATACAGTCTCCATTAGGATGCCTGGGATGGCTAAATGAATGGATGGAAGTATGGAAGTAATGTGCATTGCTGATGTCATATGTTAGTGTTTTCATCCAATACAAGTGCACACTTTAACATCCAATTTTCCACATTTATTTCTAAATACATTTGTGACATGTCTGAAGCAGTTATTGAGTTAAATATGGAGAGAATGTTTATTTTCAAAGAAAATGCTGAACAAAAATGATATATGACAGGAAAATGACTTTTGTCTGTTTGCTCGGCTCTTGTTCTTACCTCGTGCACAAAGATTTGTGGTGACCAGGACCTTCTCCTTGCCATCCCTGAAGCGTTCAATGACTGCAGCCCTCTGCTCCACCTGCATTTCCCCACTAAGCAGCGCCACCTGGTGACCCTCTCTGGAAAGCTCTCCTGCCAGCCAGCCTGCAGTTTTCTTTGTCTGGACCACACAGAGGAAAATAGTGTCACTCCTGTATCAGTCAGCTTGATAATTGTGCAACACATGCCCAGGAGGAAATAGCTTGACAATCTTAAAACACAGCTTGTGTCGCTGGTTAAATGAATTAAATAGCGAATATTTCCAGTTCAGGGTTGCCAATTATATATATATATATATATGGACCACACAGAGCGAAGTCCTTAGACTGAGTTTAGAATCAATGCTGTTAATGCAAACCATGGCTAGTAAGGGAATGGAAGGGTTGTAAAGAATAACGACTTGAAACACACTACACTCAACTATATTGATTTATTTATGTTGTAATAAGAGCCTTATTTCCGGTGTTGCATAGATGCAAAACAACAGGCTGAGTGTGTGTGTGTGTGTGTGTGTGTGTGTGTGTGTGTGTGTGTGTGTGTGTGTGTGTGTGTGTGTGTGTGTGTGTGTGTGTGTGTGTGTGTGTGTGTGTGTGTGTGTGTGTGTGTGTGTGTGTGTGTGTGTCTGTGTCTGTGTGTGTGTCTGTGTGTGTGTGTGTTTGTGTGTGTGTGTTTGTGTGTGTGTACCTATAGAGCAGGTCATGCTGCAGGGCTCCTGAGAGGAAAGTTTCCAGCGGTACATGTCAGCAGGACTCAGCTTCAGGTTCTTCTGGTGGAGCCGCG
>CAAKHC010004863.1:0-44553 GCA_901007825.1 Macroramphosus scolopax | reverse complement strand
TTTATGTTGTAATAAGAGCCTTATTTCCGGTGTTGCATAGATGCAAAACAACAGGCTGAGTGTGTGTGTGTGTGTGTGTGTGTGTGTGTGTGTGTGTGTGTGTGTATGCTGTGTTCAGCTCTGATTCCACTCTTTCCCAGTCTGCACTGCTCACAAAAGAAGAGGCATTGCTGCAAGGAATTGCTCTTGCACAACATACTCGATTTGTCAACAAAGCAGACGCACGCCACGATGTTTTAGGTTGTCTTGTCATTGTTTGTCTTAGTGAGTGTGTCAAAGCTGATTAAGGTTTAATACACCTGCCTTATGGCAATATTCTTAAAATGAAGCAAGTTTACAGAAGTTATGTATAACTTTCACCCGACCAAAACTTGATATTTGCTTGTTAGCTTAACTAAACCCCCGGGTCCTGCTCATCAATAATGGATAGGAATATGAATTGATTTCTTCAAAATAGAAAAGAAAAACACTTGTTCAAGAACATCTCGCTTCATCGTCAACTGCTGAGGGAAGAGAAAGAACTCACATGGCAGAAGATCATGGCCTGGGCGATGGTGATGGCTCCATAGATGTTACACAGGGCTTGGAACTTCTCCTCCTTGCTGTTGCACAACACATAGTACTGTTTGATAGTATCCAGCGTCTCCTCGTCTCTTCTCAATTTGATGATGTTTGGGTCAGGCACGATGCGCTTGGCGAACCCCCACACTGTCTCTTCAAAAGTGGCGGAAAACAGCAACATCTGGCAGTCTTTGGGCAGCATCCTATGTGGCAGAGATGAGAACAGTGAATGGCTAGTAGAAGCAAATCTGGAAAAGATTTTAAAAAAACTGGTCAAAGTTTAAAGGCATTGCAAACCTCTGGATGCGGAAACTCTGGTCTTGGTGACCCTGTGTGGCGATCATGACGTCAGCCTCATCCAGAACAAACACCTTGATCTTCTTGGGGTCAATGAACTTGAACTTCCCACACCAGTCCAGCATGGTTCCTGGCGTGCCAATTACAATCTGTTCCTGCAATTTTGTGTCCCGAGGCACTGGAAAATTCCAAAGAAACAACGTGCTCATCAACACATAAAGCAAATCCAAAAACAGATGAAAACATTTCATCAGGTTTCATTGTGACAGTGCAACTGCATTGTGGAGCACAGAAAAGCCCCTACACTTATTGCCTCTGATGGCGTAGACTAGTTGGACCTCAGGATAGTGTTTGCCCATCTGCTCAATCACCTTGCCAGTCTGAAGTGCCAGCTCATAGGTGGGTGACACACACAGGCACTGGTGGAAGGAAAAGAAATGAGGGAAAAACAGGGTTTAGGTATCAAACCTATTACATAATGTGAAAAGCAGAGAACACTCAAAGAGCAGAAAGGAGAATCTACGATTTCAAAAACCAACCTGGGGATATCTGTTCATGGGATCCACATGGCTGAGCATTGCCAGGACAAAGGCAGCTGTTTTCCCTGTCCCAGACTGTGACTGGGCAATTAGATTCTGTGGACTGGAGGAAACATGCAAAACCGTTGTTAGTTATATTCAAAAACATTGATTTCAGGCTAATAATTTTAAAATAATTTAAGCACGCTTGATTTAATTGATGGGAAACACTGTGTTCATATATGAACATATCTAACACATTCCGAGCGTAACCTCCGCTACTTCAAACAGTTATGGATGGTCATTAGTTCTGTCAAACTCAAGTCTCAACTCACATGTTTTAAAGCATAGATGCTTTAAAAAAGGGGTAACACAACAGAGTTGAGGAAGAGATTAAAATTGCATGTGATACACTTAAAAAGCTTCAAAGGTAAATTTTTGTGTTTAAGCTATCGTTTACATTGTAATTTTCTAGAATTAACAACTTAAAAAGAAAGATTGATTAAGAGAACTGTGTCTGGCTTGAACAAATCAGTATTTTGCACACTTGGAACTGGACCCAAAATTGAACTGCCGATCGGAACCCATCACTACACACAGCGTAAAAAGATACTCACGGTTCGGCTAGCATCATTGGTAGGGCAGTCTCCTGGATTTTGGACGGCCGGTTAAATCCCATGCCGTAAACACCCTGAAGTAGCTGTGGTTTGCTGCAACAGACAATCAGATTTTACCAAAAACTGAAAATACTTCATTAATATCCTGCAAACCTTAAAAAAATCTTCTTATATAAGGACACAGTGGAAGCTTCTATACTGCAGCTATGGTTTACTTGCAGCTGGGTCTTAGGACTTAAAACATCCTCTTAAATGAGGAATGCCTTTCAGCTTAATACTTAGGATGAGTAATTATTGATTTGTATTCGATCACTGATACTCCACATCACTGTCGGAAAATATGGGAGGTGTAATAACAAATATAAGATACACTTACAGACGCAACTCCTCAAAGGATTTGACAGAGTAGAGCGGAGAGTTTGGATCTTTCTGAAGAACTTCCACTTGATTAGTATTATTGACAAGATTACTCCGGATGAGCTTGTTCAACAATGACTGTGCTGCTTTGTCGTCTGGGGGAAAAACAGTTTTATAAGAACTCTGAATAGAACAAAGCATTGCAAAAAAAGACCGGTTGTCACCAGTGGGTAAATATGTGGAAACAAAAAGGCAAATAATAAATTGCACATGTAACATGATCTAACAGTCAGATTTGCTAACCTTTTTCATCGTCTTCTGCAGACTTGTTTTCTCCTTGGACCTCTGATTTTGCAGCTGCACTCCTTGGTTCTGTTGCATTCACAGTGGTGCCTGAAAGAATTAAATTGTTCTTACATGCATGTCATACATATATATTCTTGGGGATTACCGATTTTCTCACATTTTACACTTACCATTTTCCTCTGGTTTCTCTTTTATCTGAAGGTTGCCTATCTGTGAGGAGGAACATACAGTTTATTGAGATGATGGATTGACATAACAATGTTTGCCATTATGATTAAGAAAGACAAGCCTGGCCCGCGCTTGTGACTGTGGTGATAATAACGTTTACTTATATGGGAGGCACACATTAGGGATAAGTCAGGACCCCTGCCTCGTGAGTTACGTTAGAACGACTTTAGAGCCTCTTACTTCGTTTCCTTACCAGCGAGCTAAAGTTGCGTCAATAAGTTGCTGCCGCGGCTAGTAGTTGCCCGCTAAAGCTAGCAACTTTACTATCTGAGCACGCAGTATCTCGTCCGGAGCTAACGTTAAAGTTAGCTTCACAGTTCATGTAACCGTCACAGGGACAAACTGTCACGAGCCAATTTATTCGCAGCCATCATTGTATTAGAACAATTCCACCTATAAGAAATAACTGCTAGCATCTAACGTTATTTGCAGTCAACACTGTGTCAGCGCAGGCCAAAGCATCCCCTAAACAAGCTAACAATACGTTAGCTCGTGCTGCGTAAGTTGAGGTTAACGTTACCGATTCCGTCGCAGCTTCTTGCTCGTCCACTGCCTGGGCCCAGGACTCTGACATGGTTTCCTTCGGTACTTGTTATCGTCAGAATTAAAAAAAAATGTAAAAACTAGCTCAGAGTGAGGGAGTAAGTAATGTGAAAGTAACTACTTTCCACAATGGCGTGCCTAAACGGATTCAGGGCACCTGTGCAACCTCTCAGTCGTCCGAGTATAGTCCGAGTGCAAACAATATGTTCCCATTTCAATACAAATTCCCAACCGGTTGAAACGGCTCCGCCGCAAATAAAAGATAATAATAAATTCAAATATGGAAGAAATGACTGTTATTCTATAAATTCAAAACTTGAATTCAAACGTTCTGTTTAGATTCGGTAAATCAGACGCTGAACCGCAAGAATCACTACCATTTGTAAACCTGTGGATGGCGCCAAAACGTGCTACAAAAATGCATTCCTGCTCAATACTGTGATGCCCTCTGCACACACATATAAACACAAACACACAGACACAAATACTCACACACAGACACACACACACGCAGACTGACAAACACACTCATACACACACATACAGACACTAAAACACACGCAAACACTCATACTCACTCATGCACGCACACACGTGCACACGCATCCACGCAAGCGCAAATACACAAAAAGACAGAAACACACACACACACGCGCACACACACGCATGCATCCAGACAACAAAGATTCTCCAGGTCTTGTTTCTCCCAAAATCTACCAAGAACCAAAACTCCTAACTACCAAGACTCCACATTTAATAAACTATAGGCATGACTGACCTTCTATGATGCAACCAGGGTTTCATCATCATAAAAAGAAACAACTGGTACTGACTGAGAGAAACAGAATCCCACGAGAAACTTTCTTTGATACTACAAACAAATATCTTTTTAACTGCATTTATATTTTCAACCACTCAAACTTCAGGCGAAACGAGATATCACCACATCATCATGAAAACGTTGGTCTGATTTCTATAAATACTGAAATACCCAATAAAACTAGGTTTAAGATAACAAATATTAGTTTGTTTTATTTGTATTGGATACATTTAATAAAACGTTTTGCCTGATGCTAAAGGAAAAGGAAAAGATCACAAAAGATATCACAATTCACCCTGAAGGAGACTAAGTGTGTGCATAATTGACTCTCAGGCTCCATCCACCCAAAAGCTGTTCAGACACTTAATTCCAAACCACAAATGTCAGTCTAATTGTAGCGCTAGTGGAAAGGTTAAGGAATCACCAGTTATGAGGGTTTATTGTCTGGAAACCAGATTTAAACTAAATCTTTTGTGCTAGAGGACAGTCTGGGTATCACCAAAGTTATCAGAATTCATCCCCTGCCGGTGTCAATATCAGGGAATGACCAACCATGAAGATGTAACATTTCATTCCAATAGAAACATTTTAGTCTCGACTGATTTGTTGTTGGACTGTCCTGATGGGAAGTCTGTCTCTATTTAGAGTTGCAGATTATTTGCTGCAACTAAGCAACAAGAGCTGTCTCTTTCAACCCGAAATCGTTCTTAATTAAGTACCACATCTGAATTACAATTTCGGCAAATTTAGCTATGTGTGTGCACATGTATCACCTTGATTGATTCAATGTAATTATACCAAAGCTTATCATTTCCGGGAAGCCATGATTTTGAATTATGTTAAAAAATTCCAAGATAATCTGAAAACTTAAAATATTATGCGAGATAAACATTGTATTTATATTGTAATATTGGAAACACAAGTCTTCAACACAATCACATGGTGGGCTATGTAACAAATGAAAGTGACAGGAACCTCTTAGTGACTGACATAAATGGTATTCAGACGGTTAGTGGAAGTGATGTTTACCTTGTGACACCATGAGGGTTAGTGACCCTTTGAAAGAGAGCGATACTCCTACTCTAAAACCACAGACCTTCTTCCCTTATGACATATAAACCTTAATGTGCTGCCTCAGTTAGTCTGCAGCGTAGTTAACAAACAAGCAGTAATATGTAATTGTTCGGCACTTTAGAGGAAACCCTGCTATTATCAGGGGCGGGCATCTACTAAGACCACAGAGGAGCGCGTGGGGGTCACCTCTGGAGCCAGGCTGCTGTGAAAGTCTGCTCCTTAATTGAATCCCCAATTGATTTCACACAATTCCACTGTTCCACTGGGCTAGATAGATAGATAGATAGATAGATAGATAGATGATGACAGTGGTTTTGGATTGTGCTGCAGAAGATTACATTGATCTCTGATCCACTGTCATCCGGCGGTCAATGCTGCTCTGCCTGCATGCCAGTCAAGGCTTATCTACATGTACTGTATGTGTGTGCATATGTTAGTGTGTGTGTGTGTGTGTCAACATGTGAGGGAGGATACACGGAGTCACTTAGATCATCAGTTTGGAGACAAATTTGTCAAAGGCTTGAGAGAGCTGAGTTTATTGCTGCGCCCAATCAGCCGCCTTGCCGGAGGTATCCATGGCAACTGAAAGAGTAAAAGTAAGGTTTGAGGTCTCAGGAGAATTTGGTAGAGTCAGAGAGAAGGACTTTGTATTGGCACGTAAGGACTCATTATAAGCACTGAATATGACAGGAGGGATACCTAAGTAGAGGGGTCGCAGCACAATCTGAGGAAACATAAATAGACAGCCCACGAACGCCATGCAAGATTACCTCTACGCTCTCATAAGTACGGAGTGTGCCACTGTTTATGCAGAAAGTAAGCCTTTAGACACTCACCATATATTTATGCAGTAAATCACATCAACAGGGTCATGGCTCTGTAAAATACGTTTTGAAATGAAAGCATTGCTGTATTAATGTGTGTCATCTATGATTATTGTAAGTATTGGTAGTGAATTTAATACTGTGCAATAGCCTTGCATGTAGATCTTTATGTTATGACACAAAAGTGAAACATTAATATTCGTCCCGTGGCTGATTTCAACACATAGAGAGGGTGAACAAGCGGTTCAGGGTCAGCTGTACCCACAATTAGGATGCAAATGTAGTTGATCTCTTTTTTTTCATATTAGTTTATTAACATTGAGGGTGAACCCAATTGCAGACTCCAGGCAGGAGTGGCGAGAGAGAGAAATGGTCTGGCAGGGCTCCTGTTGACAAAGAGAAAGCTGTTCTTTCGAGGATCGCTTTATGACAGATGGCAGGCTGACATGGAAGTGTAGCACATGCAGACAGTCTGAACTGAGTGAACAGCAACAGATGATCTGGGGGGAAGTCAGTGCACTAGCTTTCCTTACCAGTGCCGAAGAGTGAAAGGTGGCTGAGTGAAGTGGAGGCTGTCCAATGACAACATGCTGGCAAGAGTTGAACATGTTGAGAAAGCAGATGTTTATACTGTATGTAAGACATAGGAAATGTTTAGATGTTATATGCACATTATTGTTGATGATCCAGAAAGTATATGGACATTTTGGCCATTTTATGTGATGGATGAACATCTCATTCCATCTCATAACCATGATGATGATAGGTGGATGATCAGCATCCACCTATCTGGTTTTACACTGTTCTCGTAGTATTGCAGTTTATTTCAGAGGTGCTTAACTCGTCTGTTCTCTCTGCAGGCCAGTCAAGTTCTTTCACGTGTGCGAGGGAGCAGCAGCCCAGAACAGCCACCTTGAGGATGAAACTTATTTCACAAGACATGCACAATATTATCTTACACAGCTTTATGCTTTAACATTTTCAAACTTAATTGGGTACCAACCAGGAAAACAACCCAGGACAAAAGGACACTAAAGTAAAAAGGAGGTTTCCCATACTTTTGGCCATATAATGAAGATAAACCACATACTATACTCGTCATAATAACCCTGGTCAGAATAATGTTAATCTAGGTTTTTACAGCTGCTATCTCTAATCAATACATCTTCAAAATGGCAACCACTATGGTTCCATCATAAGTGCTGACTGTGGTACTTGTGAGAAGTGACAGCAACACTGAAAATAAAAATATGCAGCATCAGGAGACTGTCTTGTTCTTTCTCAGTCAATAACATTCATGATCTGGGTTGCCATCGTCAGAGAGTTATTCAGAATCAAAGGGAGACAAATCCTGTAAACGCCGACAGGCTGCAAGCACGGGTCCCGAGGTGGGAGAGAGTCAAGCAGATGGGGAAAGGAGAGGGATTAAAGGCTGATTCTCCCAGACCTGTTCTTCCTACTTTTCCTCCAGAGATCTTTAAGATTCATAGCCATGATTCTTCAGACACCAGAATTAAAAAGGTGATGCAGTGCTTATTTTCCATCAACAAGAGAGAACATACGGGTAGGAAAGTGATATCGCATGAGCGAGGGCAAGCAGGAGAGAGCGAGTCTGGGGCTGACAGCTGGTTGGTATTCCTGAGGCTTAACCAGCGAGGCTGATGGTGCAGAGTGGACATCACCAAGGAATATCAATGTGGATGGAGAAGCTCTGCTGTTGTAGGAGACAGAGCTGTAGGCTTTGTGTTACACGTCTTATAAAGACTGCGTGCTGTCATTTCAGAGCTTGGTCGTTCACATATAAATCTTCAGTGTTTACAGATAAACAACACATAGAATAATCTCATCGACGTCCTAGAAAAGGTTCCTAATGACTAATTCTGGAGATCACAGGTGTTTGTGTGTGATTGTGTCTCTTCGGTTACAGTGTCGACAGAATGATGAACTAATTGTTATAATGATAATTCAGAATGCAGATTTGATGGGGACTCAACCTTAATCAGTGTTGAGAGACGACTTGAAATTACGGTAAAGCCGTAAACAGCCGTACCTCCATGGAGGAGGCAGGGTGGTATATTTCGACTGTTATTCCAGCGTATCACAGGTAGTAATGCGTTCTTTCAAAGGAATGCACTGATCCCACATTTACACACGTTCTCACATGGAGAGCTGTTAGCAGTAAAAGACTTTGCTCAAGAGCCACTTCATAGTGATAGCTGAGCTAGAACTGTCCGACTCATGGTCACAAGCATTTGCACGAGGTTTTGACAAAAATGTTGGCACCTATTTCCTCATATCTACTCTGCAGGTGTGGGCCTAACTGTTTCAATCCGATAATCCCAAAGATCAGAGGCCAACACTCTGAGCTTCCTAGGATTCAACATACTGTAGATTCAGTCTCGATGCCAGACAACCATGAGCATCTGGATCAAGTATCCCTCCTCTCACCAGGGGAACCCAGCTCTCACTAACCCCAACTAATTCGCTCATTAAACAGCTGGATTGTTATATAACATGTAGAGCTGGCGAAATATCCTCGAGTCCTTTGAAGAATCTGAAAAGAGATTAAGTAGACTTTCCATTCGCTCATGCAGTTTGGAGTTTACATCCCGTGACGATCATCAATCGGCCGCATTCATTCATCTATTATCGGGGCCAAAGAGCTTCAAGGCTGTCAAGCCCCGGCTCAACAATTTTCAATTCCTTAATAATTTATTGATGGCGGGCAGTCAAATTGCATATCAATAATGTAGAGGGGCTCAGTACAATGTTGATACAAAACACCCTCGGCTCATTCATGCTCAAAGACCTGCAGACATATGTACTATGTTTAGTCCCACGTCCCATTGCTACTTGATGGTGGAGAGACTAAAATGCGACTCATGTTGTCTTTTATAAATTTGAGAATGTGTGCTTGATGAAGCCCTAGAGGTGAAACCATGAGCTCTTTAACTGTAGTTCTGGGAGAGAACAATATACACCTGACAAATAGGTGTATAAGAAGAGTGAGGACAAACAGAGGTGCAATACATAATCAATCCATATGATTCATTCTTAAAACAGAGATTGGTGTTTAAATTGCGTCATGTGCAAATACATTTTGATGTCATGTCACGTCACATGACCACCTCCATTCTCAGTCAACCGGATTGTCATATTGTGAGTTTGGTCACGGGCCAATCACACATGTAGGACAAATTAAGTGACCAATGGCGGATTTCCATCTGGGTCAGCATCTTTTATTCAGGAGGCACGCGTACACAGTTACATGCCATCCCGCCCCGGGGGCCCTGTGGAGACCCACTCTGCCCACCATTTTGTTCTGTTTTGAAAATTATCTCCATGCATGATATTAGCTGGGGGGCCCACAAGCTCTTCCCTTTGTTGTGCATCCCACTTTGGATATTTCCTGCCGTGTGTTTGCGTTTGTGTGTCTGTGTGTGTCTGTGACTGACTGACTGACTGACTGACTGACTGACTGACTGACTGACTGATTGACTGACTGTTTGAGTGAATGAGTGAGTGAGTGATTGAGTGAGTGAGTAAGTGTGTGTGTGAATGGTGCTGGTGTTGAGAGCATGCATTTGCTTTATGTATGTTTTTAATGGTGGCTTTGCTTGTTGCAGGGGCAAATATGATATCAGTGGAGCCCATTTCTGATTTGAAGCTGGAGCACACTAAGACCATCTCAACCTGTCGGCGGTATTTCAAGCAATTTACAAACCCAACGCATTCCTTCATACAGTTGATGTCTGTGTCCATGGGTAAGGCAGGGTTGAAGGTAAAACATGGCATTTAAAGATCACAAGAGTCTCATATTGGTGCCTTTTCCTTGAACTGTTAATGACCCAGTTCTGGTGCATTGCGCTTGGCTCATCGTTCCCAACCCTTGAACATACACAAGCTTGTGCAAAGGAATTACACCACGGTAGGAAACCACTGCATCATTTGGCCTTTATGGTGACAGAAAACAGCTGTCAAACACAGAACCTGCAATATATAACTACCATTGAACTTAAAGTACACAAGGGTGTGCGCAAGAATGCAAAGTTCGTTATGAGGATTTTCAATTCCACTGCACCAAAATGGAATGAGCTGTCTCTCAGCCATTGGTTTCCCTGCACAGACTTAAAGCAGCAACAAAGCAACTAGACAGGGAGAGAGAGAGTCAGAGTGAGAGATAGAGAGAGAGACTGGGGATGTAGTTGCTATAGTAACCATGTGGTGGGTCTGAACTGTTTCTCCCTGGCATTCATTTCATAATTTTGAGCCTCTGTCTCTCCCTCTCTCTTCCTCTACTCTCACTTTGTTTATTCCTCTCCTTTCCTCCTTCTCTCCTGGCTCTCCATCTTATCTGCCCATCTCCCTCTCTCTTGCTGCTCCCCTCGTCTCTTCCGATCTGCCTGCCAGTCTGTTACCCCTTCTTCCCCCTTTCTTCAGCTTTCCTCGCTTTCCTTACAAATAAAGTGTGTTTGATGTTGATGTGTTGCGTTCCCTCCATCTCTATCTTACTTATCTTGTTTGTCCATCATGACAGTGCCATCTGTTAGACCTGTACTCTCCCCAGTTTAAATGAGGACGATGTCCACACCGAACATTTGGTAGTGATTCAGGCTTTTGACATGAGTTAATGCTGGCCTGTTATCTGAGAGGAAGCATGGTTGAAAGATTGACGTCATCTGCGATTATGATTTAGCTGCAGCCAAAGTAGGTTTTACCCACTATCATATGTGAATGAGTGTTTTTTTTGGTCACTCTGAATCAACTCTGCCGAAAAGCCCCAGTGGGAAGCTGACAGACTATGCTGTTGTGGGATTTATAGCGATGCTGCATTTCCCTTTTCCCTCCTATCAGTGGTCGTACTTGTGAATTCCCAGCTGAGGCTCAATCAGCGAGAGAATACCTGAGCCCAATGCCAATTGAGCTCTCCCACCCCACACATACAGATATTGTATGTGTGTGCATCAGGGCACACAAACACACATTCTGTATAAACATCTGCGTACACGCACACACACACGCACACATGCACCCATGCTGTGGAATGAAATGCAAATGTAGCCTCAGGCGTTTTTGCATGCCATACACATTCTATCAGTGCATCACATGAAGCCCATTAATTCACACAAGGAAAGAGGAGAGGCACTTTCACCAGTGAGTGGCTGGCTGAGGTCACTGCGGGTATTTCCTCCAGCTCTACGTGTATGACACAAAGGTCAGATTCAGGATCTGGTGGAGGTTAGCTCTTGGTTTCTTCATCAACAGCCATGTGAGAAGCGCCAGAGTGTGTTGCCTGCTCACAGGGTGTGATTGTCCTTCTGATGTTGGTGACCTATGAATGCTCTTGTCTTTTTCTCCTTCACTTCAGTCCTTCTGCTAAACCCGCCAGAGCTTATGTAACCTGTCAGCTATCCACTTCTTGACTTCTGTCACAGCACCAATGATTAGACTCTCATCATTCATCACTGCAAAGCCCATTTAACACAGAATTATCCAAATAATGATTGAGTTAGTTCGTGAAAACTTCCCCTCCATCACTTCAATGACAATAATGGTTTCACTGTGAAGTGTCATTTTGAGCCTCTTCCAGCAGCGATGGCCACCTAGACTAATTATGTTCTCACCTAATCCGGCCACTCTTAGGTGAGCAGCATCCGGTGTATCTCTGTGATAACAGCATCAGGATTTAGCATCTCAGTAAGCATTGATGAGTTAATAACTTATATTAACTTATAAAATATTCTATGTATTTTGAAAATAGGTTACAAAGGTTGGTTAAAAGGGAGTTACCTGTATATATTATTGTGAGTTTTGTTATGGGAGCTGGCTGCCTGGATTGTGACTGTATCTGTAGAATGATTTCTAAAACAGAACAAAGAAAGCACCTTCAACTAGATTTAAAAGTAATCAATTATATATGTGCATTACAATTCATGACTACTGTTATATGATTTTATGAGTGATATATTGTCTGACTTTCCAACCTGTGTGATTTTCAGCAGTGCGTTACGAGACACATCCTGCTGGATGTGAACAAATGCCACCTGACTCTGAGAACTGAAGTCCGCATTGAACTTTCAATGTAACATTTTCGATACAAAAGATCCTCCACACAGAAAATCAAAAATCCTTATTCCCTAAGAGCAACATCCTCTCATCCTGAGTGGAAGGATAGGCTGTTCCTGCAGTAGGCGCCGTCGTCATGGTTGACTGCTGTCTTGGAAGAAGGCACTATTTTGGCAGGATAATGCGGTCACGCCACAGAGTGAATAGGAGGCCTTGAGGGAAGAGGACAGAGATAAGAGAATGGTGAACATTCCATTAAAGATAGTGATGGTATCAAGCTGAGGCTCAGGGAAGACTATTCTGCACTGAGCCCACCGCAGCATCCATTGAGTGCAAGGTGCATCTGTTACCATGGTACCCGGCCCAGGCAGCCCCTTTCATGTCCGTCAAGACAGGGGAGGGGGGGAGACTACCAATATATTAGTTCAGTCTGCAGTTGGAGCAGCAAAAGACATGTGTGTGTCTATGCGTTTGTGTTCGCTGCGTGTACGCGTTTATATGTATCCAGCACGCATCCTGGGTGCTCTGGGTTTAAGATGCTGTACGCTGACAGAGGCTCGTCACACAACATGAATCATTTAGTCACCACAGCAGAGTTGGAAATGTCACGTCTCATCAGTGTTCCTCATGCCTCGGTGCCCTTGCACCATTTACATCTCTGGCCACGGAGTTAAAGGGAGGACTTGATTAAAGAGAGGAGCTGAGATTTTTAGATGCAAACAGACGGCATTAGTATAACTTGCGACGCTATAGCAATTTTGGAAATATCAGTCTGTTGCAGTTGTCCGAGCCTCACAACTCTCCTCTAAACAAACCAAGACAGAGTGAATTTCAAATTCTTTACTTTATTATTTTTTATTTATCCCACGTCTGCCTCCTTCCATATCTGATCTCTCTCAGAAGAATGGGATGCTACATTCTCACAGTGGAAAATGCTGACTTGACCTTCCTTGGCAGCTAGATAGACAATCCAACAACAACAGGGGAAACTGTACAGGGGAACACATCCAAAAGTCAGCCAAGCTAGTTTCTACCGTGTTTATCTTTCTGATACAAAACTATATTCTTGTGCTTTTGCTACAATTGTAACAGATTAAAAAACAAAAATTCACATCAAGTACATCATTCCTTATTGTAAACCAAAATCAAGGCTAAACAGTAAATAGTAGTTCGTCATAATCTTTATTACAAGATATTAGGGCACTGCACAAATCAGTGTGAGTTGTACAGAACACCGCAGAATTAAGACTGTTTCTTGAGGTTTGTCATTCAAAGCTGTATACGAGGTGCTTCAAGAATACACAAGAGTTTCAGAACGTCTGCCAGGCATGCATGATTTCATATTTGCCATGCATGAGTTGGTATTTTCAGTGTTTTAAGAAAGAGCCCTAAAAAATGGCAACCCAACAAAACAACCTTGATGAGTAAATGTATAAAGCACAAACGAAATCAACAAGATGTTCGGTACAGTATATCCCTCATGAGATTTGGCACACACGATAATGCACAATGCAATATAAATAGTTTATCAATAGGGTGTGTACAGTCAAGTTACAGTATCAACCAATCCAGGTGAAAGCCTGGGAAGCTTACAAACAGGTGGGAGGTACACTGTATATAAAGAACTCGTAAGCTGCAAAGTATGGTAACAAAAAACACTCAGGCAACATCAAGAATTGTTAAGTGAAAAAAAACAGCAGTCCCAGTTGCTCAGTTTTCTCAACATACAAAAAAAAAACACTGCAAAAGACAAAGGATCAACAAATAAAGTCGTCAACGCAGAACAGATTCCCACTTTGTGCAAGGAAATAAATTACCCCTTCAATATTTACAAACTCACTTGTTCGTTTGCCCTCAATCAAAATGAAGAGCAGAAAGAATGCTATCATAGCTGATTGAGAAGATATAGGAGACATGTGTGCTTTATATTAGATTTATTTCTGTATCCTGTCCCTGATTTCGGCATTTCGGCAGCTTTGCCTCATTCCTCCACCTCGCCCCCCCATCATCGTTGTCTTCTCCTGCTTTTGGATTTATGGCGAAACCCTGTAATTGAGGGTTGTATGTGTGTGTGTGTGTGTGTGTGTGTGTGTTGGAGGGGGTCCACCAGGAGGTCTCCTTTCGCTGCCATCTCCCACCCCAGCCAGTGTGTGTCACCCAGATGGCCATGACTGACTTGGAGAGGAGGGTGTGGAAGTGCTGCTTGCTGCCACATGAGAGAAAGTGCTTATATACAGTGTCTTTGGATTAAAACTGGTAAATATCGCCATAAAAAATTTCAAGAGTGTCTTTTTAGGGGGTGGCCAACTGGATGCTCTAAGCCTCTGCTGGGGTCTTCTCTGTTCCATCTTTCAGTGCTGCGTCGTCACCAGTCTCATCCTCGATCACTGTGGATGACAGGGGAGAGAGTTAGTAAGGAGGGCTCATCTTGGTGTGGCTCTTGAAAATTCACCACTGACAGAGGAGAGCTTGGAAGCCCGGGACCATCAGCACTGTGCTGCGTGAGCAGAAGTGATGTGTGCATGCATCAGCGCTTGAGAACATGTATGAAGAAAAAGATGAATATAAAGTGTGTGATGCACATTTGTGCATGTTTCTGCGTGTCCTCTTGCGGTGCACGTAAGGATGCTACATGATGTCTGTTTGCCATGTTGTGATGTGTAAAAAATGCCACTACGTGCATGCATGTACCACATGTGAGTCTCAGTGAGGCAGTGAGGGTCTCGTCGGGGATGCAGGACATGCTATGGTAAAACACAAGCATACTAATCATAATTGCTCACCGAATAAATGTAAATCATATTAAGCATTCATTTGGGAGGGGAACATTCAGCAAAAACTGTTCAGCATCATCCAGAATGCATTTAACGGCACGCATTGCGCATCCAACTTGTGTTGCAATGCGAATAGAATATTTAAAAAGCCATCAATCCCACATGCACACAAAGACTGTTCCAGCATATCAAGACATTGATGTCGCCCATCTGGCTTAACATGTAGACATCCTGGTTGTAGTGCACATTTAAACACACGATCATGCAAACGAGTGAATTTATTCGATAATTACCGCGTTTGCTCCTGCCTATTTGTCCGAGCTTCGGCGGACGTTTATTCTGCGAGCCATTGAAGAAGTTGTTGGTGTCTTGAAGACGACAGGTGAAGGAAAGGTGTCCCTCGTCGCCCTCATTTCCATAATGACTCATTTTTTCTTCGTTGAAAGGCAGCACTTCCGACATCTCCAAATGCGTCTTTATCACCAAGACGCACCAAGTGAAACGTGTAGCCCTTTGCCAAGCTTGGACTTGGTCGTCTATAACAAACAAAAGGAGAAGAAAAAGCACAATGCAATCTGCAGACACGATCTAGCTCTTTTTGTTTACCCTGAAGACACGTGTCTGTCTTCGTAGGTACGCAACAGAAATAACAGAAAATCAAATTATCCTCAATTCCGCCGCTTCTGGAGCTTGGGCAACATTATTCAGAATATCCAAGGTTTTTTTTCTCTCTCTCTGTGCGTATTGCTTTGGAAATGCAGGCGCACGTACAACCGAGCTGTGGTGCGCCCGCTGCTTTCGAGCGGCTAAACCCGTCGCACGGAAAATGTGAGGAAGAAATGCAAATCGAGGAGCGATGAAAAACGCGGATCCCGGGGAGACCTGGCGAGGGAGCTGTACGGGGGATTTTCTGGTGCAACCCAGAGAAGCTTCAAGCTGGAGTCGTGATGTGCCAATGCTCCACTCTCCGGGATGTAGATGCAATCAAAACAAATGGCGACTTAATTCAAATGGCACATACATGTGAAATGAATTCCAATGTTCGGTAACACGTGGTTTACGCGCAGCCGCTTAACGATTGAGGGATGTTAAATCTTTGAAACCTATAGTTTTAAATATATTCAGCTTATTGGTTGTAAAGACATTAGGACACGACATCAGTATCTGCTTCGCCAGAGGATGGCAGTACTTTCAAAGGCGAGGATGCGACTTTTGGGCCCCATTGCGCACTTCCAGCTGCAGAGGGCCTGCACTGTTTTCACTACAAATCCTGGAGAACCACATTACATCAATGTAGAAGGTATCAATGGCAAGAAGGTTGAAGATATCACACCAGGGGGGGCAGTTATTGCTTAATCTGGATACTTGCTAGCTAAACCCGAGTTGTTTTTTTAAAATATATTTTTAATATCACAATCCAGATTTGCGGGTTCTGGTTTTACTCAGTACATCATCCAGATGCAGCATCATAATGAGATGTTAAAAAGAACAAATTAAACACAGCATGCTTCGTAGACCTCTGAATAAACTGAAGATGATGTAAATTCTAATTCTTTGGTTATTAATATGTTATTCATTATTCATTCATTGATAAAATGATGAGTCATGAAAGCATGATGAGCTGAAACTTTCCAAGATCCAGCTTGGATAATACTTGTCTTGATAGACACAAAGGTTTGGAAGCAGACTTACTGTGCTACACAATGTCCCTGGAAGTCTTTATACATTGGAACAATGTGTCATTGAGTTTACCACCCACTGCTGATTTATGGATTGTTGACGTACATCTATCTTCTCTACAGCAGCACATAGACTCACACACGAATGTGCAGTGAAGAACATGGAGCAGTGGACGCTCATTCAATCCTGCCATTGAATATCCTTTCTCACAGGCATTTAACCATATATCAGACACAGACAATGAAATGAAAGGCGATGAAACAAGATAGCAGCTGAACTGACTTTAATATGCTGTCAACTATTCATAGAGGTGGTGCAGCAATGACACACCCGCTCCCAGTGGACGCCTCTCTTATCTCAGTTGCACCGGTTTCACAAATAGTTTCACAATATGAGGTTATGATGTGATCAAACTTGGGTTCTTTGTTTATTTTAATGAATAAGTAAGTCATAAGATCACATTGCACTTTTTTAATAACACCGAAAATTAAATATACTGTTTCCTCCTCCATGAATTTAGACAAGCTTACATGTGTAGGATAACTGATCAGGACACAGAGGCAGCACCTCTGAAAGCACTCAGGCAAACCAATATCAGTCCAGGAAACATCATGTTGGAAATCACATATTACTTGTGTAATTGTTAAATCACATTTCTTCCCTATTCGGACGATCGGTTTGATCTGCTTGACCAAACATACACAGAGTCTCTGCCACATGATTGGTCTATTAGATATTCAATTCAAGGAGCAGTTTAACAGATCATCTGGAGGTGTAAAGCTTGACACAACCATCTTTAGATTTGAATATTTATTGGCATAACAAGTTAATGTTTCACAGACTGTGTATGAACTTCACGGCGGAGGAATTATGTGGGATACAACAGTGTCATGGTCACAATAAATCCTGTCTGTAGTACTCGGCGCCTCTGCTGTGACAGTCGGCTTATGAAGTGTCATAAATCCAACAAATCGAGTCCTCTGGCTGGCAATGTGCACGACAAGATAAATGGGAGTGTATATGAAAGAAATACTACTTCATAGTAGGAGGATACAACACTAATGTAATACAATCCCCCTTCTGTTTGTATTTAAAAAATCATCACAACAATCAGAACATTAACACCTCTGTGTGATGCTATCCTAAACTATTCCAGGAGGAATAATACTTTTCAGGCATAAATGGCTACATTTTGTATTTGATGCAGCGTGAGTTGGACCTGTAGATAGTTTGATCTATCCAGTGACGGAATTTCGACACAGTCGTATAGACGCCAGGAAACTTAGCGTCACCACAGCCGTTGCCCCAGGAGACCACGCCATGTATATGCCAGCCGCACACCAGAGGCCCGCCAGAGTCTCCCTGCAAGGAGAAGACCACACCCTCCATCAGGTACCAACATGAGCCCCGTAGAATAAAATAACACATCATCACAGTTTCTCACAAGTACTGCTGTAATGCTGATTGACTGCTGCTGCAGGAAACGACACACGATAAAGTGTTTTCTTTTAAGGGGGGGGAAATCTGCGGTTGTTGCAGGTCTATACATGTTTTTCATGTGACTATAAATGGCCGCATCTCCAGATGATTCATGTTGTTGGTCTTGATGCTATTTCAAGTTGTTTTTCATGCTACAATCACAACTAATACAATCACTTAGCATGAACTGCCATGTTGGCTTAATAAAGGTTTGCAGCTAAACCAACAGTGATATTATGAATCGTATTCTCATGCTGTCGTGAGGATGAGATATCAAAACGATGTTATTGTTTTACTCTAATGTGAGCTGATGAAATGCCCTTTTGTTATTCAATGCACTCTTGGAATCAAGGCTTATGCAGCTGCAGCATTAATTAAAGAAGAAATAACAGCACTTGTCTCTTGCACCTTGCATGCATCTTTCCCTCCAGTCTTGAAGCCGGCACAGATCATGTTTGCTGTGATGTTTCCGTTAAAGGACTCGCTGCTGTTACACCGTGCAGCTGACACAATGGGCACCGTGACTGTCCTCAGGGTGTTAGGTACATAGCTTCCACCGGGACTGTTGTTGCCCCACCCAGATACCCGACACAGCCGCCCTTCCACCACGCCTGTCCCCTGCCGAGGGAGAGGTGCCAGCGACACATATTTGTTCAGCACCATGGGAGCTCGCAACTGGACAGAAAATCAGAACATTTTAAATCAGGCATGTCAAATGTCATGAAAACTATATTAACTAAATAATTGTTTAACATGCACTAACAAATGTCTTTTATGTCAATCACAGGCCTATTTGTAATTAGAAATCATCCAACTGCAGTTCTCCTCAGCCCAAGTGTCATGATAACATTTAGTTCATGTTTATTTTTATTTTCACAATCAAGTCCTCCATGATTTATTTATTTTCCTCTCCTTCTAGATCCTTCCTGCCCTCCTGTGTTTCCTGCTATCGTGATTACCTGTCTCTGCCCTCATACGATCCATCTGTGTCCCATTATCCATCCACCCCAGCTTGTATCCTGTGTGCTCTCTTGGTCTATGTGCCAGTCAGTTGTTGTACCTCAGTGTCTCTTTGTTCCAAACTTTGTTCCCTTGTGTTATGTCTTTCTAGCTTCTTGATTCTCACCTCGCCATTTTTTGGACACCTCTTTCTACCTCATCTCCATATGGTTTGTCAACTGCTCAACCGTACCTTACCTGGCTTACCTTCAGGAAAGATTATATTAATCCTCAAATACTGGCTTAGAGTTGTGCATTTGGGTTCACTGTTTCCAGTTGTTACAATAACGCAGTCAGTTTCAAATGTGCATCCCCTGTCCAGCAGCACATAGCAGCTGAAGCCCTATATTTTCATTAAAAATGTGTTTTTTATTTGTCAGCTCGACAGAGACACAATCTTTAATGATTGCTTGTTTGCTTGCTGTTTTCATATAGCATCTGACCACTGAGTATGAGGAGGAAATGTGTTCTTTCATATATATATGTATGTATGTATGTATATACCTGTTCTATATCTGAATCACTGCATTGCCTCTGTGGTACCTTAATGAGCATGATGTCAGCGTTGTTGGTGCTCCTGTTGTACAGGGGGTGGGGGACCAGCCTGTAGGGTTTAGCGTATTGCTCAGTACCCTCAAAGGTATTTACGATGTAGTCGCCCGCCACTATCATCATGTTCTCTGACCTGAGGGAAAAGCATTTCCTTTCTACTTTACATTTCTCAACCAATACAGCATAAAACACATTCATTGAGATGTCATCAATCATGATATGTTTATCATCGTTTCTGTAATGTTTTTATTCTTATAGAGTGTATAACGGAGCCGGGAAGGTGACGAGTGACGTGGAAGGACAAGCATTGCAATTATGAGCAGGATACAAAGTCAAAGCGTAGTTTGAGGACACTGGTTGACCGTAGCCGCCATGAAGACAGAGGTGTTCGGTGTCTGTCAGGGAACAGTGGCTCACTGTGTGGAGGCAGGGCAGGGATGGTACAACAGAAATACAGACACGACCTCCCTCTCTCTCTCTCTCTCTCTCTCTCTCTCTCTCTCTCTCTCTCTCTCTCTCTCTCTCTCTCTCTCTCTTTCTCTCTCTCTGGCAAGGATCGCAATCATCAAAACAGTATTGCGCGAGACAAGCAGAAACATCATGTGACATCACAACAATGGAGATCGGCCTGACCTTTGGCTTCACATCGTTTTTACAACCATCATTAGCGGGGCAGGGATCAGGGGCCGAGGCCATAAATCACACTCAAACCAGCCATGTAGGAGGAATCCAGCTCCACTGCAGTAAAAATGAAAAGAAAACACACTCTGAGCCTGACGGAGGGCTAAAAGCAACTCCATCCATCACTGACTGGGGTCTCCATAAAGTCAGGAAAGGAAAACACACAAGGCGATAATCTCCAGCACAGTTATAAATAATAAAGAAACTTTGCTAATGGCAATGAGAGGTTCTGCAGCATAACAGAACCCCTTTTGATGTGATTATTCGGCTGAAATCCCCCCAAGGACATGTATTATCTTGCATTAATACTCAGGAGTAACTCAATAGGGCAATTTGTTGCCTCTTCGGAGGCCCCGCTTTCCTTGTGAAGATGGAAAGGTGGATTTATTGTAATGGCAACAAATGACTGTCAGAGAGGTTCTGGGGTCGTGTGCTGGTCACAATAAGACCATTTGGAGTTCTCTGGAAAGTGAAGGGAAGTAAAAAAGAATGACTGTTTATATCCAGTTATTTCTGTCACACAGCGACGGCATCGAACTCGGAACGCCAACAACGGGTTAAAAGAACACTTTAATCTACCTGCACACTACCTGCTGACGTCGACTCGGAACAATTCCTTAAATAAAACAACACGTGGTGGAACGGAGAGCCGGTTTCTACCCAAACATCTTTTAATCCACCTTTTTATGAAATCGTACAACCTGAATATAATGAGCCCCGCTGGGAAAACAACGTGATGTGCTGGACCGGCGTTAATTAGCATCGTAATATTAGAATGTAACACTTACACCTACCTTTAGAAAAAATTATATTATTGGAGTTTCCTTTCCAAATATCACCCTTTCCTAAATGATTTGTGTCAAAATTGACTCACATTTGAACATTTAATTGGAAATAATGTATTTTTTTTTATATAAAAACACTAAAAGTTGTTACATTTGGCGCAAGCTTTTCCCTGAAAACAGCTGCCTGCTGCGGCCACAAGGACCCAATGGGACCAGTGAAAGAGTTGAAACTATAATAAAGGCCACATGTTTATCCCTACTTAGGTTTAATATGTACAAACTTAAATACTTAGTATTGCAGGGTTTCAAGCTAGTTTCTGTCCCCACCACCATGACACCCGCTGACGCTCACATGTTTCGTCGTTGGCAGCTTGCACATCTGTAATTGCCCCGAGGAACAACATTTAAGATGTTCCCCGGCCCCTTGAACACAATGCAAATTGGTTGAACACAGCATTTACATGGTCAGATACACAGACACTTGTGGATAACACGTTGTGAAATTGTCTATCTAAGCGATTCGGCAGAAAGGAGCTGTCAGGGCAGCAGGAGAGGGAGGGAGGAGCAACATGGAGGTCTGTGTACATTTTTTGGGGCTTCACGACGACATCTTTGAATGCTAATGGGTGTTTTCCTCCGTTTCTCTCTATCTCTCCTCCCTGCACACACTGCAGGAAACTGTCAGATGACTGCTTGGTTTCTGATGGCCCAATAATTCACCGTGAGAAATTGATACACCATTTAGGAATAGTGCGTCCCTCAGCTAGTGTCCAGATGTTTATAGTGCATGTTCATCTATTTACATTGGCGAATCTCAACAATATCGGAATGCAATTTACAAAAGCCCCTCGGTGGAAGGCTGACAAGGCAGGTCTGGCACCGGTGAAGATAGCAGAGAGCATCTGCAAGTCCCCAACCGCTTCCACACACTGAGCATTTGCATGAAACCGCGCGCACACATCACCTCAGTTTATTATTATCAGCATCCCGGACTCATAGATGCATCCTTCTACCCCGTCCCTCCTCTTTTAACCATCTCCCCTAACCTTTCCCCCCCCCGCCCACTCCATCTTCTCTAACCACAAATCAGCCACCTGCTCATCCAATTCAGCGGGATGTTTTCCACCTGCATCCATTTCAATATGAGGCCGTGCGCTACAGTTACTCTGGGTTCCCTTTAATGCTTTATCTCTCCCTGTTGCTTTGGCTTGTGGTATGCACACACACACACACACACACACACACACACAAACACAGGCTGGTGGTGTCAATCATGAGAAGTCTACGGTTGACAACTGTGCACACACACGCACACACACAAGCTGCAAACAAAGACACTTGCCTGCATTTGTGCTGAGACTCAACCTCAAAAACCAACAGAAACAAACACACACACACATACACACACTATAATTGTATTGCAGGCGTAACTCCCAGGCCTGGCTGTGCACAAGTTTGATCCCTCTCACCATGTCTGAGGAGCATGTTAATCAGAGAAGGAGGCTGCCACCTAGGCTATATATGTCTCTCCGTTTCCTGCTTTCCACTCTCTCGACTCTCTACCTGCGTCTATTCTCTTCTATCGTCTTCTCGCTGACTTCTCATCCCATCTCAGCGGATGATGTCATTCTCTTTCTCCCACATCTCGATGCATCCTCCTCCCCTGTGTTAGACCGGCAGGATTTAAGGAACTAAAGACCGCATGGTTTATTTAGGACGGCTCCTGAAGATGTCTCATTTTTAACCCACTAGCTTGACATTTTCTTGCCCTCTTCTTCCCTCTCCTCCTCCTCGCAGCCCTCCCTCTTCCCCCCGCCACTCCGAGGCTTTCGGGATCTGTTTGTTAAAGTGGCTTTTGTTATGGGGACTGGATCAGGGTGGGAGGCGGCGGGTCGCTGAATGAGTTTTCCCAGGACGAGTTTCAAAGAAACGAGCTTTGAGAGCTGAAGGGCAAAGAATGGATATGATGGGAAGACAGTTGTGCGGGAGAGAGATACGGTGTTTGCAGAGACGTCTCTTAAGGAGATTTAAGCCCCGAGCACTCAAGTTAGAAGTGATGAGGCGGGGGAGTCAAAGGTGGTGGTCAACCCAGTAAGACAGATGTTGAGGGAGCAGAACGAACGGGGACACAAAGGGAGGAATTAGAAGAACATGAAGAGGAAGAGTATAGCGGGCGCAGTCAATTTGGAGAGAAGAGTGGGCCTATTATGGCGCCACATGGGCAGAGAGCAGGCACAAAAGAGGCCCTTTAGCTTTATTAAACAATGGAGCAAGGCCGACACACAAATTAAAAGAGATGTAGCTTCCTTAACCCGAATAACAGTCAAAGAAGACCCGCCGTAGTCGACAGCCTCCGTACTTAATTTTGTCCCGGAAGGCTCCGAGGCCGTCGCGTCGCACTTAAAAATAAATGCATTCACATGACACACTTTAGAGATAACATCTGTCTGCTCGGTCACCCGTTAACACCCGTCCCTAACGGAATAGGAACAGGCTTTAGCTAAAGCCTCCTCAGCCGTCTGCAAACGCAGGAGCTGTTCAGCAATGTTGTTTCTACCTGGCGCCTCACGGAGCCATTTCCCCTCGGAAGTCAACGGCCTCCTGCTCCCGTTGTCAGGTTAATTCAATAAAAACATAGCGGCAACAACGAGCGCGGGAATATGTCAGTGGGCTTTGGACACGGGGAAAGTGTTTAAAGAGAAGCAGCTCAGGTGAGCTCGATATGCAGGATATTTGTGGTATTGATCGCGCAGGGCAGCGCACGCTGAAGGATCCGGGAGGTGGAGAGGCTTGTTCGGCGGGGCTGTTCTCTCTTTGTTACCTGTCATGAAGTCAGTGGAGAGAAATGAAGCAGCTCATCTGGGGCTTTAAATCCCACATAACAGAACGGAGGATCCGACACACACAGCTCCATCAGCCCTCTGGCGTCTCGCCGTTAAGAGGACGGGTGCGGTGCACACGGATCTTCTTGGGCTGCTTCCACCTCGCCAGACTGGTAGCAGCAGATAGGATTTCTGTTCTCTCAATAACAAGGTAAGTGCCTTGTACGTCTCTCTCCGGGCTTTTTGAGCAACATGGTGATGCTACGAGGCCAAACAGACAGGAGGCCCCCCCTCCCACCCGAACCTCCTGCTGCTCCTGCTGACAGAGGCTCCCGTTTAAAACCACTGAACAGATGACAAACAACAAAGCGCTGAGGATGCCCTGCTTGGATCCACCAGAATTCCTGCTCCAGCATTTATTCTGGAGTAACACTAACAAACACAAGTTTTTCTTTTGTTTACCCCAAAACAGACACGAGGGGGGGGATGCTTCAGGGAATTGATTTTAAATCTGCTTCTTTGGATACAGATTTGTACATCCTCAATTGTTGATGTTCACTCAGTTCCTGTTTAAAACCCACTTGGTCTACTTCTGCGGGAACTCCCACAGTCTCCAGAGTGAGTCTGAACCATCCTGATACAACAGAACCGGGATGTAGGTGGATGTAGCGTCGTCTCAAAGACGCGGCGTAGCCTCTTTTCTAAATGTCTTTCATGTGATTGTGATTGACATCAGTTCATTTTTCAGATTTTCTTGGCTTCACCTTGATGTGCGGAGGTGTGATTGTTGTATTTGGAGCACAGTTTCCACTGTGATACAACTATGTCAATCATTATAATAGAACAACAATACAATTCAAGCAGCTGTGCTGTTCGTACCAGGCGATAACAGACCTGAGACCTTGTGGGCATCCAGTGAATGGAACTTATCTAAATAATATAGGGCTTCGTTTACAGGTTTCAGCACAGCGAGCAGCAGTCAGTCGACACGCTCATGTTGCCTTGTGAACAAACGCTTTCAGCTCCACAAGGTGACATTTAACATTTGTGTTTTGGGTTTCCGAATTGATCTGCTGTTTACAACGTTATTACACAAGCCTGCAGATACTAGTTATTATCTAACCACGGCCAGTCCTCTGCAGTGATAACAGGGGAACAAATACCACTTGTTCCATTCAAATGGAAGTAAAAGCATCAGGTAAAAAAAGATACCAGGAATTCACGGCATTAAAGCAGAGGGAGTGAGCGGTGCTCTGTTTCTGCACTGAAAGAGAAGCAATGATCCGGGTCGGGATTGATCCTGCAACAACAACCTGACTGTTTATTGACAGATCTCCGGGGTTTGACTGCTGCACAGATGCCCCGAGGCCACTTTGTTAGGCCCGAGCTCTCTCGCTCTGTCTCTGTTTCACTCTCTGCTTTCTCAGGAGGGCGTCTGACACGGCAGCCGGGCATCAAGGTCCGTTCAAACCCAATCAAATTTCCTGTCTTTTGGCTTGCCTTCAGAATATAAACAAAGATGGGGGGCTGAACTCTAAAGAAAAGGGCATTTGTATACGTTGTATTTAAAAACAGGTTGACACGGGAATGTTATCTGTCTGCAGCAGGCGTGCTGGAGTCACACATTACCGTATCCTAAAAGTTGCCCTCACCAAATATGTGTCGCCTAATGAGGCACAAGTGTAAATAAGTAGGGAGGCAATGAGGCACCGCCCCTCCATTAAAATGAATCCAACAATAAAGTTGTGCGTTTGATGTTGAATTACATTGATTATCCCAAGTGAGTGAAGCGACTACAAGACAGGAGAAGAAGGTGAGGTGAGGGTGAGAGAGGAAGTGCCCATAAATGAATTTAGAGTCCGAGAGATGACACGGGGTGATAACGACAGAAAATAGAGGGTTGGATCGGAATGGCTGGAGACAAATGGAAAGATAGTGGAAAGGCGTCTTTCCCAGCAGTGTGTAATGGCATGCTCCCACGCTGAAAAAAGTTTGGCTCACGACAAGATAAGGACAGCCATCACAACATCAGCCGCCGATTTAACTCGTCCCAAGTGGCGGCTGAATAACACGGCCAAAATCCTTTTATCCGCGTTCCCTTATCGCTGTGATGTCTTCAAATCGACATAACTACATAAGCACATAGGGACGATTAGCTCTGTCAGTGGCATTAAATTGAACCTAAAGACCAACGCAAAAGGCCGGACACAGTTCATCAATCTGTCTGCGCCTGGATTAATCCGCTTGCTTCACGAGTCGCACAATAACAGCTGGTTAACTTCTCCTTCTTCCCTCCGTCCTCTTCGATTGCAGGCGTCTGACCACTGCCGAGCGGAGGAGGGAAGGATAAGAGAGGAAGCTATATGTCATAGTCTGAGGAAGCTTTGAAATGGCTGCCCAGTGCTAATCAGAATAAGTCATGCTGCGGGAAATCTGGCAGAGATTAAAAAAAAAAAGAGGGACGGTAGCGAGGAACAAAGGAAGCTGCGACTAAGGTTTTTAAAGAAGGAAACATTCAGCATTGTGGTTGCTCATTAACCTCAACATCCACCCCTCGCTGTTCCCCTCACTCACTGTGTATTTCCTCCTCTTTATGTTTTGCTCTTGCTCTCCTTCCCTCTACAGTGAAGACTTGCTGTGTTCCTCAATGCAAGCGGGCGCTATGGCAACAAGACATTGACTCGAATATGGGAATTAATATGTGCGTCTGTTTGAATATTCATGCAGGATTTACCGCCTTCTATTTAGAAATCAGGGCCCGTTCACGCCATAATAATGACACAGAGACACTCCGTGACCTATAGGTGCTACTTGCAGGGACACTTGATAAACTCCTGAATCATGTAAGCATGTTAGAAAACCTGCCAGCAACAGTGAGCCACGATTTTCTGATCTTCTGCACGGTATCTTTATTCGATGCAGTTTACTCCACCTGGCATTTTCTTCTCAGCATCGTGCATCATGACATTTAATAATGTCAGTGGTTCCTCTGCAGTAGTTCACACTGCGGCAGAGGAGGTTAAATAAACCGGGCTGATGCAACACAGGTAACAAGCTGCGATAGCTTCTTTCATGTTCCACTCTCTCAAGGTGAGCGCTGTAAAGACAGCACGCCATTGGTCAACAACACAATGTTTCATGTCCAAGACGACACCCCGCCGCTTGCAAGTAAAACGCCTTGTTATTATAGACACATTTCATCCAGCCATCACCTTTATTATTGCTGCTACACATCACAGATGACTGTGGAATAAAAACCAACATGCAGCAGTGGAAAAATCCATTTTGCATCTTTTATTTAGGACAAAAGTATTATTCTCTGTTTTTGATGTAGCAGTAAAAACAGAGTATAAAACAGAATAAGTTCAGCTGGTGTTTCGTCAGTAGAAGCCTCGTCCGGCCAGTTTGCGTGCGCGAGTGTCGGCTTTCGGCCGTGACTCCCTGTGAACGCTTCCACTCATGTGGTATTACAGCTGCTAATGATACCACACACAAGTAGGGAGATCTCATTAAACGTTAAAAGATATCTGGAAAATATAAAAAAAAAAAAGCTTTTCTCTTAAGGCACAAAATAGAGTCAGAGTGCTTTGATTTTTTTTTTAGCTTTCTCCTTTTTCGTTGTTTAAAAAAAAAGGAGGCATGTTGCCTGGAATGAGGAGAGGCTCTGCGCCTGTGAAGATGGCGAAACACTAAGGGCCAAAATCCATAACCAATCATAAGTGAACCAGGAGGTTCGGTTTACTGGAGTCGCTGTACGTTGCAGCGGCTGGTTGTTTGGAGCTTCAGCCTCCCCTCAGCCTCCCCTCAGCCTCCCCTCAGCCTCCCCTCAGCCTCTCCTCTCCTCCAGCCATGATGAGCTGCCGTGAAGGGGGTCTGAGTAATGAGCGTATATTCCACGTAACCTGGCAAGCTGCTAAGTAAGAGAATGCCAAGTGAACGGAGCTGCAGCCTTGAGGGAGACAGCAGGGCTAGATGAAGTACTTGGAAGCACAAAAATAAACAAAATATGTCTTCATGTGATACCAAAGTGTTTGATTATCTCCCGCTGATTGGTGATTAATATGCAGTTACCGCTAAAAGAGCCTTGGGGGGCGTCGTCTGTTTGATGGTTTCGGAGGTCAGGTATGAATTTGGAGTTTTCACTTGTAATTTCATCTGTAAAGACACAGATGAACGGACGGAGAGCCACAGACAAATAGTTTCCTAAACAAGCCGATGCAACCGAACGCGACTCGGCGTGACGCCTCGCTGGTCTCCTTTCATGCTCAATGACGTTCATATTGGAGCAGGAAAACACACATGAGACGATCGTGAAAGAGCCAAAGCATGAAGAAAATATAGATTCAGCTGTCAAGAACTAAAAATACGGCCTACAAAGACGCAACTGTATGTTTGTCTTTGTTCAGGCAGAAATCGTATTACAGTTACAAGGACAGTTGTGGAGAGATAAGAGACGAGTGCTGCAGGGAAACATCAGAAATATTCCAGGAGGTTACTGGAGTTCTTTTATTCTCATCGCCTGCTTTTTAGTCTGCTGTCAGCAGCGTTATTGCAGAACAAAGCGAGCCTGGATGTACCGGGTGGTCGACCTTATAAGCTTAAAATAATTTCAAAAATCTTCAGAAATTTCCGTTTATTGAAGCCGTCTATGTCAGACAGCCGGTAAATTAATTCATCTTTACAACCATCTCGGAAGTCAAATTTAAAGAAGCAGGTAAAAGTAATTGAGCTGGAAATACGTGGGGGAAGCTCATTTCCTTTCATGCTTCACCTGGATGGAGAGATGGCTTTTTAATCTAATAGCGTGTCGGTGTGTGTGTTTGTGATGAGCAGGACGACATCGTCCGTTCGCTTTTACGGCCTCTCATTGGTCCGGAGCCCAGCGGAGACCCTTTTTTGTGCATCGTGTAATCAGATGTGGCGTCAATTAACAGAACCAGCTCAGGCAGTTTATCAAAAGCCTCGCTGCACACTTGGCTCGAACTTCAAGGCTGCTGAAAGGGAGAACATGTGGGAGGCCAAATGAGAAGCCCGTATGTTCAGAGACGTCCGTGTGTGTGTGCGCGCGCGTGCGTGTGTGTGTGTAATCTCTTGGTCGTATGTGGGTGTCCTGGTGGCTGCGCCTGCTGGTGGTTGTCTGAAACAAAGGGAGTGAAGCTCAACATTGAATCCTACTATACTGTAAAATCCGACGCTTGTATAAATGTATGAGGAAGACACGAGAAAGGTTTAGACCCCTAAACCCAAAAAAGAAAAGGACCCGAGGGGACATGCTTAGCAACGCTTTGCAGGGACGCGAAGAAAGAGAGAGAGATATGGCAGAGGGGTTGGGGGCGGGAGGTGAGAAGAGATGAGGAGCAACAGACGGAGGAGGAGCGCAGCGTGGGGAGTAAGGAGGAAGAACAAAAGAGAGAAGGCAGGGAGGACGAGGGGCAGAGGGAGGGAGGAGGGTGAGAACAGAAGGGTTCGGCGTGCTGGCACCTTCGAGACGGTCCAAGTCTGTGTGGGCAGAATCGCATCGCTGCTGACTGATCATGAGTCTTTCCCACCACGCTGCTGATGTCACCCGAGGAGTTCACACGTCAACCCGTGTTTCACAGCCCACATTTCGACCCATCCGGTGACTTTTCGGCGCCGCTACAGGAACCTCAAAAAAAAGCCGGGTTGTGATTCCATGTTTTTTCCGCCTGTTTATCTTCTCCCTTCCATGCATTTTGTCCATGTGTTCTGCCAGTCTCTAACAGGTCTCTATTGATCATCCTATTTCCTCTTTATCTTTAATCAAAAGGCTGGGAAACTCTGTTGTTTAATTTATGAGAGGCCCACTCACTGGCTCCCACAGAACCAGCTCTCATTCATAATTAATAAACTGCTGCTAATTATCCAAGCGCTGCTACACATCATGCGCGTCCTATATATGAAGGGAGGAAGAGAGAGAGAGAGAGATGCAGGCTCGGAGAAATGGAATGAGAGGCTGAGCTGAGATGTGGGATTTGAAAATAAAAGAGAAAGGATTTGGGCGAAAGGGAGGAGAGGATGAGACCTGTCACCTGTGGCTCCCATCCACAACCAATCTATCTCCATTTCATCATCTCTCTCATCTCCATCACATCACACACTTCCTCCGCCGCTTTTCATCTTCTTATTAAAGTGCTCCAACTTTTATGGGCTCGGGGAAAAACAGAGAGAGGGGAGAGAGAGACGAGGTGGCTGCAGAGCGAGGCTGATGATAGTGAGAGAAAATGTGATTGATTTGAGGAGGATTAATGCATTCACGGCTTATATATTTATTTATCCTTGCAGCCGAGCGGTTTCAACCGCTAAGTTTTTGAAATGTTCATGAAGTATTTCAGATCCTTGTGAGGCTTCTTAAATGCGGCAAGTGAACTCCTGGCAGAGGGTGGGTAGTTTGAGCTGGGATGGATGGAGCGGCTGTCTCTAACACGGGCCCATCTGGAGGTGGATTGACCTGTCTGCCTACCTACCGCAGCCTAATGCCGATTGATAAATGGGCGGTGAGGAGCCGGCTGAGGCGGAGGATACGGCTGCAGGCGAGGAAACAGGGAGTCACCGCTGCTCAGTGCTGCTGGGGCCTGTAGAAAGATGTGACGGGGAGGTGTGTGTGAGTATGAGTGTGTGTGTGGAAAGATTTACATGCAGAAATCTAAGAGGAGCGTGAAATCCTGATTGCTAACATTGCAGTGGGCCTTTAAATCAATAAAGTAAACAGGAACAAGTACGTGCACTCACACGCAGAGATTGAATAAACCCCAAAGCTCCGCGTTCTTAATTGGTCTCTTATGTCTGTTAAACCAACAGATGTATCTATTTATCTCCTTCTAATGATCAGCGTACGTCGGCTGCACACAAACGAATTATAAGATTTACTAAAAAGTCCTGTTGCTTATAAAATCGTCTTTTTATGCACAAACTAAAGAGAGGAATGAACTAACTTGAGGAGAAGTCAGTGCATTCACAACACTCGTCTAATATCCACTCACGCTCTCGTCAATCCTCAAAGCTTGGAATCACGTGCCGCCATCTTTGGGAAAACAAAATAGTCGAGAGCAGGTGAAACTCCTCAAACTACATCCAAATTTACACCGTTTTAATTGACTCCGTGACCAGCTCCCCCTCCCCCTCGTGGACCTGCTCACTCAGGTCTGCCTGCCAAGCACTCCCACTTTCAATTCAGCGACCACAGATTAAATTACAAATTTACACACCTCCTCTTCCCTCTATCTCATCTTGGCCCTGTTCCATCTTTCTTTGCCTCGGGCAGGTTAGACCTCTACTAGCCTCCATTTCCCAAAACTCCACCACACATCTCTCCGCCAGCCTCCTACCTCTCTATTTCTGTGTCCTTCACTGCCTGATGCCCCCCCCCCCCCCCCCCCCTTTCTCCTCAACCTGGGGCCTTCTGGTTCTCTTTACCCAGAATGCAAAGTGTCTTCACTCGAACCCTTCAAGTGGCGGTGACCTTGGCTTTCTGAACTGAAATAGAAGACAGATAAAAAAAATCCCTGACCGCTTCCCACCTCATCAGCACCCCCCCACCCACCGATACAGCCGGCCCCTTCCTCTCAGATTACACTCTAATGGTTTACTGTAAATGGCGCATTCCCCCATGAGATCCAGGGCGGACTGAGGCCGGGGTGAAGGGCCCCGCCGACAATTTATGAGTCAACTAAAGGTCATCTCTAAAACCTGCGCCTCAATTATGACACTTCACTTAGCAACAGCAAACACAGCACAACTCGACCGTTGAATCAAATCTCTCTCCAACAAATTCCTCCCTCACGACCATGAAGACAAGTTTTCGGAGCGCCGCCACAGAGGCCAACATCAAACAGAGAAAATGATTTGTCTGTTGCAATCTGCAGCAGCAGGCAGGGCCAGATAAAAACGGTATCTCCTATGACATGCTGTATTCCCGACTGACTCATTCGCTGTTTGGCAACAAAACAAAAATAAAAAATGCATAAATCAACCCAGCGAGTGCATGAAAAAACTAATTTTCGAAACTCTGCTATAAAAAAAAAAAAACAGTGTTCTTCCTGTGTGAAATTGAAAGAGACAACATTTGAGTTTGCTTTCGCCTGCTGCTCTACGGGGTGATTGCAACTGGAGCAGGCGGTATTATTTCATTACAGAGCCAAGATGTTAAAGTTATAGGGGCTTTTTTCCCACCTTGCATCGCTCTGGTGAGCAGTCGTGTTTCCACCACACCGGCTCCCAGTCATGTCGGTCTTAGCAGTAATAGATACAACTATGCTGCACATGAGTCCAGCAGAATGTAAATGAAAAGCTTGTTTATAGTGGTCAATTTCTATCTTATTATGTAAATGCATTTGACTGTTGAATAGACACAATAGCCCTTCAAAGTAAGGGGTTCACCTGCAAGGGCAGTTTGCAATCTACATTAGAAAGTTAAAGTAATTACATTTTTATTAACTTCAGTATGGCAAGGCTTCATTTTTCTTGTCAAAGCGGGCGATCCGAGGTTGAACGTTTGTGTAACTCTGACTAGTTCCTTGTTCTTCTGCCCCTGCCTCAGGGTGTTGGATGTTCCCAGACAGACAGGCAGAGGATTCAGAGATATGATGAACTCCGCTTGATACATGGCAGCTAATATTTGTCTTGTGTTGACTGACAAGCCGGGTGGGTAAGAAGAACACTGGAGAAAGTATCTACTTATCCTTTCCCCTATCACTGATTCCTATCTTGCTTTTGTTTATTCTGAGTCGACCAAACTCCGATGCCAAACCATGCAAACTTTAACATATTGTCTGACTGCAGAGTAGCAGCATGGTGAGCAGCAAGGTCGGGGCATGTTGCACGTACAAAGAAAACACATGTAAGTTATACTTGAACACACCAGCAGATGTTCCGGAGCTATGACAAACTGCACGGCGTCCTCGTACTCGCGTAACGCTGAGACACATCACACCGCGGGTCAGAGACACGTCTATGATTGGCCGCGTCGCCTGAGCAAACACCGCTAACGCGGTTTGTCGTCTCCAAACAGATGCCAGTCTCCCTAGAGACAGCTTCACCGGTGTCCAATCCCCGCCCACGCTGTTTTACTTGAAGTCCCAGCACACTTTCACACACACACACACACACACACACACACACACACACACACACACACACACACCACTTGCCTCCAACCGGAGCTAAATATAGGCGGTGAGGTAGGGGTGTAGGTAGTTGTCAGATGACGCCCCATTATCAGCCCGGTAGGCTCTTGTGTTCTTCCATAATGACCAGCTCCTGCACCTGTCTCTCTGCCTTCCCTGGGCACTCAGGTCAGACTAAATATAGCTGCCCTCACTCTCTCTCTCTCTCTTCTACGTTGCCCCACACTGCACCGCGCTCCCCCTCCGCCCACCCCCACCACCCCTCACCCCTCTCATTTGGAGCAATCTAGGTACAGTGGCCAGGGCCTGCCTACAGATACACTATCCCTCTCTCATCTCATCCCCTTTTATAGAAACACGATGACATTACGGCGGACACGAATAACAAACAGGGATCTACTGGCACCAGAGAGGTGGCCATCCAATATCATCCTCTGTGATTAGAGCGGTGTGTGTGGTGTGCAGCCGGGGGGGGAGGTTATCAGCCTATCTTTGGACATCTGCAAACCGGTGTTCCAAGAGTGGGAGGGAACAGTGGAAGTTGAGGAGTTTTGCTGAACTCCATGTCAACGCAGCCTGCAGGACAATCCTGCAATTTGTCTCTGATTAAACGAAAGGAGGGAAAATTGAGTCTTTAAAAAAATCAATGAATGAGTTTGTTTTTCTAACTGCTGCATCAGCCGACTTCAGTTTCCTCTGCACGTTCTATCACGTGAAGTATTCTATTGTCTGATGGGTGGAGGTGAAGCGGCCTCATTGCCTGGCATTGATGCACTCCCGGTGTGTGGAGAGAGAGTAGAAGAGTGGACACATCTAGGTTCAGCTGCAGGTTCATGCGCAACATCAAAGCTATACCGCTTCAGCTGGCGGGCTAAACCACCTGAAGGGGGGGTGTATCACTGGGCATGGGGCCTTCCTTGATGAAGTAACTGACCTTTGAGCTCAACCGCCTCGAGACAAAGTTTCAGCGTTCCTCGTATTCCATCGCACATTATCTATTTTACTAACGTGTGAAAAGCAGGGGAGTCTGATATCTGCAGTCTTGGATGGCAAATCTGCTTGCCTGCTCTACAACTCAAGGTCCTCACTCTCACCATCCTAGCTTGCGAGGCCTTGATGGATGTGTGAAGGCTCGGTCCAGCTCCGTACACTCCACCTTAAAGCCCCTTGGTGCAGGATTGAAGGCATATATGTCCATAGTCTCATGAACTTGGAGGCGATGCTGCTGAAGACACGACGTTGGGCAGGACAGACAGACTAAGACAAAAGGACGGGGAGGAAACAGCACAAGTCAGACCTCCGCCTGCAGCCTGTCCTGAACTTAGCTCGTCAGCCACCAGTGAGCCTGAGGCAGATGTGGAGAACAGAAGCCAAACCTTGTTTAAACTGGTGTCTTCTTTCTTGGTTTGAACAGATACTTTGATTTTGATCTCTGTAATGTGATAGACAACGAGGGGGGGGTATCGGTAAAGAAAACGTTAGTCTGCACTGACTCTAAAATACCTCCAAAACACACACTTTCTTCCTCAACTATTAATGTGCTAAGCGGAAATCTTATTACAGCCTCCCGCCTCGCTGTTTTCAAGTCAGTGAAAAGCTTAGGATGTCATGGCTCGCTGCTTTGGTTTTTCTGAATATCTGTGATGTTGTGCCGGGAGCTCTAATAGTGTGGATTACTGGGGGGAAAAAAGTCTTTGCTTTGTGCTTCCTACTAAATCTCAAAGGTGACTTAAAGATTTGACGAAAAGGAATATTTTCTTAAATGCGTTTTTTTTTTTTCAGACCCGTGAGAGTTTGTTTCAATCCTCTGCTTGAATATTAATTCCCAGGAGACAAGCGGGAATATCACTGTTGTTGTCTGTCTCCTCTCCTCCTTTCTGCCTCTGACAATGCGTCCAACCCTACTGGAGGTATCTGCAGCGCCAGAGGAGAACGACTTTCCGAGGTAATAAAAGATGAGATGAAGTGATTAGGGAAATGCCACTGACTCGCTGCGAGGCGTTCCAACTCTCCTTCTCCTTGCAAATGCCAGTCAGGGTTACTCCTGACAATGGGGCAATGAATCACCTGCTCAACCTCTACGACACATAGCAGCTAACACAAGTGTTTATCCCGTTCCGACAAAGTAAATGCAATCACATGAGGAGAAAACGGCAATCGTGTTTTGGCTGATATAAACATTGTTGTCCATCATTTTCAGGTAGCAGCCGATGCAGGCGGTGCGTGTCTGAAATGGGCCAAAACATTCTGGTGATAAAAAACTGAATCCACCACGGTGCACTCCGTGGCCTTCTCTCCACCGTCTCTGTTACCCTGGAAACTGTTGTCCATGTAGGAAGAAGCAATTCTATTACAGCGGCCGGGCCAGCCGGCAAATAGAACTATAAAACATGACTTAACAGTTATAGAGGCTGAGAGGAAGCAAAGATGAACAGGGCGAAAGGAAAATGCAGCGGAGCCGGGGAGGAAGAGGAGGCAAAGGGGGACACAAGAGCCAGAGATGAACCCGGATTAAAAGGGGGGAAGGTCACAGCTGGGTTGATAGAGATAAAAGAAAGTTCAGGAGCGGAAAGAATGTGCAGAAATATGCAGATTAGCTAAGAACATTGAAGATTACTTCCAATCTCCTGACCCCGAGTTGCGGCGAGAGGTACACAGAATCGTAAGACGATTGAGGAATTTGCTTGGTAACGATATCGGAGGAGACTGCTAATGCATACTTGGCACAGTGGTGATAATGACTGCTATGAAAGTACGTCTGATTACACAGAAAGTGGGAGAGGACGGAGAGCGGGGGAACAGGGCCAGGAGCGGTAAGCTGGTTAAGCAGATCGCCTGATCCAACATTGCTTCCCTACATCCTTTGACATCCTCCCAAAGCTTGGTCTTTGCCATCCATCCCTCCACCACCCAGCCCCCGACTCATAATGGGCCTATTGAATCACCCCATTTGTCTTCCATCACATGCCCAAAGCCAAATCCTTTCTTTTTTCCTCTCTTTTCTTTCTTTCTTTGTTCTTCCCCCATCTCACACCATCTCCATCAAGGGTAAGTTATCATGCCCGTGGCAAGAGGCGAGGCTCGGTGTGTGTGTGTGTGTGTGTGAGTGCAGACAGTCACAGAAGGTCAGCCTGGAGCCTGCAGGGAGATACAGGAGAAGAACGACTGGCAGGGATCAAATATGAATCGATACGGGACACACACTCTCCCTCGGAGGGGCGTTGCACTTAACTCGGTCTTGTCCCTTTCACACTCTCGTGCCTCTGCTCAGACGGTGCGCGTGTGTCGGCGCGAGCGTGCGTTGGCGTCTCGGGTTTCTCTCCTTCAGCCAATTGAGAAGGAACGGTCGCCTCCGATGTGACATCGTCGTTGAGAGACTTGTTCGTGTGTGTGACCCCTGGATGCCTGGGAATCATCGGAGGGCGGATAACGTTACCGGCTGGATTAGGCCGGCTCACTTTGTTCTAGGGTAAACTACACTAGCTAGTAAAGCGCCGCAGCCCCGGGCTGTAATATCTGACAGGGGTCAAATTACTCCTCCAAATCCATTTCAGTGCTTTTTGTGTGATCGGCTGAAATTGCACAATTGAAAAAAACCCAAGTGAGTCAGTCCTCGGGCTTCAAACACACCCACCTGTTTGTATCTTCAAAACCTGCTAAGGAATGTGCTTGTTTAAAGATATCTTCCATTGAAATGTGATTTCAGCCTCACCCTTTGTGTGTCGGCTTACAAACAGTGTTGCTGGGTTACTTCAGAAGTGATTTACCATCATCAAAGTTCTGCTCTGAAACACAACCCATTCAAGGAGTTCTGCCGAGCCCGAATGATTGGTCTATTTCTGAGTCGACTGAGAGATAAATCATTTCGAATTCAAACACATTTAGGTGTCATTTCAAGCAATTTTTGAGGCGAAAACATTCCCCAGGCTGCAGTCTTCAGAATGAGCATAATACATGTGGGTTTTGGACCGTTGGTCGACCAACCACGTTTGTTGTGGTTGTAATTCCAGCAGCCCACCTGTACTCGTTCTCCCGCCAGCTCCGTAAAGTATGAAGCAGAGAGTAAACTACGTGTTCGCTCCATGTTCTGTTAATGTTTAAAATAACCACCTCACTTCAGCGATTGTCTTGTTTTATCCGTCCTTCATCTGCATCATCCGAGTGCAACGTGATCCGGTCGTAACGCGGACAGAAAGACCAGCCATCAAATAAAATTACAGCTGTTTGTAAAACCCCCGTGACCGTGAGCCGACACACGGAGGGAGAATTAACTGGGCCGGAGACGAGCCCTGATTTGTGAGAGGCCGAAAGAGCGGTGGAGAATGGAAATTCCATAAGAAGACATCGAAAAAACAGGAGTCGGACTAAAGGTTAGAGGAAGACGTAGTGAGAGAGTAGATGTGTAAAAGGTTGCATACAGGGGAGAGATGTAAGAACAAAGGAGAGAGAGAGAGAGAGAGAGAGGAGAGGCTTAGTCTGTGAGAGGGTGAAAGGAGATTGTGGTATCAGCCGCACCTTCAGCCCCTCCGCCGCCTCCTCTCTGGAGATTTGATTCTCTATCCTCTTTCCATTACTTTAACTTTAAATTGAAGGTGTTATGCGTGAGCTGTGCGAAAAGGGGGGGGAGGAAAGAAAGAGAGAAAGTTTGAGGAAAACTGCTCCACCGCTGTGCACTCTTACTAATGAACACCTATCCGCCATGTCCCAGCTCACAATCTACATGTCACTTTGTCTGATACATTACTTCCATCTTTAGTAGCTGCTGCGTGCTCCACATTAAGCAGTCCCCGCCTGACTAGCAGGCCTCTGCACCCGACCCTGCCTCATCGTGCACTCTGTCATATTAACTACCAAACCTGTCACTTCACCTGCTCCTGCCTGTGTTTTATTCCCCCTAAAACCAGGTCACCTTCTCAAACTACGTCTAGTATGTCTGTATTTCTTTGGCATCAATGTAACCAGAGTCCCAAATTGAAATGAAGTCATCAGGAGATGAAAGTTGGAGGGAAATCCCTTCCTGGACATTTTAAGTTTGCTCCCCCTCTTCCTCACTTTCCTGCTCATCTTCAGGGCCTTATTTCTTTCTGGCTGTTTACTTTTAGCCTGTCTGTCCACCCAAAACAGAGCCGTCCTTTGTTCCACAGTACAGTCCCCTAATCGGGAGCTTTGCAGCGTCTAAACAAGACTTCTACAGCATATAAAAGAACAGAGGTAGAATCAGGTGGAGGGGGAGCAAGGTAGAGAGAGGTACACACATTAGGAGAGAGAGAGAGGGACCTAACAGGAGAAGACATGGCCCTACTCTCTAATCCTTCGCTATCCCACTTGAATCCTGACAGCACTAACCTGTTTTTATTAAAGTGAATGTCTAGAATACCAATGGAAACATACCAGAGCACTAAACAGCTCTGCAGCCAGTCTTTGTCCTGGGTGGCTGCAATGATATGGTATTTATATAATCTGCCGGGAAATAAAGCTGGTTAGCTAGATAGGAAACAGCAATATAAGACCTTAAATCAAAAGACAAGATGGTGAATTAACTGTTAATGACTGATGGCCAAAAGCAGAAATGGAATGATACTCCATCTTTTTAAAGTTGCAGAATAACATTTAACGTCATTCTAAGGTCTACCCTACATCGGTGCGTGTCTGATGGGAGGTGTGAGACGTCTTCATCGACTTCCCACTGATAGTCTTTGTAATCAACTTTCTCAATGTGCGATCTGCTACAATTATGGAGTCATTATTTCTGGAATAGCCTGCAGCCTGTATAATCTTGACAAGTGACACTTTCCATTCAGTTGTTTAAAGCGTTTATCTCTATCACACACACACACACACACACACACACACACACACACAGTTGTGTTTCCATCTCTTCAGACGACATTACGTTGCGTCACATTCATTTCCTGGAGAACGCTCCACCCTAATAGGGAGGTGAATCCCCACAATGCAACTGTGCAACAACCTGCTCTCACTCCCAACTCGTCATATCCACAACTGATGCTCATTCATAGTTAAGGAGCCACAAACGATTTGATGAACACGCCAGAGCACGATGACCGCGCGTTAGCTGCTAGCTGGTGAAAAGGGTCGGCCGCCTCTCTGCAGGCTGGCGTTCCTGTCTGTGTCTGAGCCTTCGTGCGAGATGCTTCGGGCATTAATTCTGTGTGTTAAAACTTCTCATTCGCTCTGGTCCTCTGCAGCAGATAGCAGCTTATTAGCATGCATCATTTGCATAACCATGCCCTGTTGTATAATATATAGCCCGGAGACTGTCAGAATACCATGTTGTGTTTGTGGTTGAACAGCACTGTGCTGGGCAGGTGACAGTGTGTTCATGCTGTTTGTGTGTGGGCAACATCCGTCAATGCCAAACACCAAGGACCACTGCAGAGTCATTCCACTGTACCACTTTCCATATGAGACCAAATCCAGATGTTATCAGATGACGCATCTGCTGTGCAGAAGTGGATGGATCCAACAAAGAAAGCACTTTGAGTCCGCTGTCCAATTCCCAATTGCACCCGTCCGTGTCACACTTGCCACAGAGATTCAAGGTTGTTGTTGAGTCGAGTGTTAGAAAAAGACACTTCAAAGTGAGGCCGCTGTTTGTTTGCTGTTTCCAAGCACGAGCTTGACATTTCCAACATTATTGTGAGTTATTATTGGAATCATGACAACAAACGTCCCGTAACCTTAAAGAAATATCAACTTAAACCCGGACCTCAAAGCGACCCCAGCGTTTACGTAGTTGTGCAGACGGTGACAAACGTGAGCCTCATACTGTATTTCCAAGTGTCGGGCCGCTGTCCAAGCGTACGTATTTGTTAAACCGGGATTCAGATTTACAGTAAATACATGGATTATCTACCAACTGGCATCCTGCGTGACTTCACCCAACAATGCTACTGCGTGATTAGAACACGTGACTCGGTGCCAGTTAGCAGGTTGCATTGGTGATGTGATTATTCAGCTAAAGACCAATTCCCTCCAATCCAATTAAACAAAGTTGCCTTGAAACGTTTGTTCAGGTTGAGTTTTATGAATTAAAGACAAAACAATGCATCCGTTGTGGAGAAAATCTCACATTACACGGACTAACTGCACAATTAAAAGGGATATTACACCGCCATTTACTTCCTAAAGCGATTTGAGTCGCAGCTCTCACCGGCAGGTTTCAAGCTCTTTTGTTTCCAGAAAAATCACATCCCCTGTGTTTATTACCCCGGCTGACTCTACCTGCCTGCCAGCCGTCCCTCGCACTCAACTCTTGCTTATGAAACTGTCGACGGGATGCTTCATTTCACCGGCTACGCCGAGCCGAGCCGAGGATGAAGTGTGTGACATCTCGTGTTTACTCCACTCACAATCGCTGCGTGAAGGAGACGGAGGGAGGAGGCGACGTGAGGAGACGGAATGTGGTGGCGTAAATGGTGACAAGAAAGACAGACACGCAGAAAGAAAGATGGAGAGGATGAAGAGACAGTGCTGGGTGTCTCGGTGCTTGGCTTGACTGTGATTAGGCGTTGTGGAGGATGTAACAGACAGAGAGAGAGAGAGAGGGATAGAAAATGAGAGGAAGAGAGGGATTGGCAACCATCATCTTGAAGATCAAAAGCTTGTCTGCTTGTTCTGCCTGCAGCTCTCTTCTTCAGCTTGGAAGATGCGGACGTGGGAAGGAGGGAGTCTGCATCAAGAAGCCGACTTGAAAAACTTTCTCCTGCTCAGTTGCTCCTCTCTCATACCCGTCCAGATGCTATCTGCTCATTAACAAACAACCCTCCATCAGCCTCTTCATACGCGTGCTGATGAAAAGCACAAACAAACACACCGATCTGCACACACAAAGGGAGGACTCCCAGAGTATTACAGAGTTAATGAAGCAGAGGTCACCCGCTCTCACCCGTAACAACCTCTGGGAATCGGAGATGGGACTTTGATCTGTGTGACTCACACACACCACTTTGGCCACTCATTTCCGTTTCACCTCCACAGTTCGTCGTTCTCTTTCTCTCTCTCTCTCACTTACTCGCCTGCACTCACAAAGATAAAGCTCTTCGCCTTCTTAACCTGAAAGACGGATTAACGGGTAAAAAAAAAAAATGCATAGATAGTCTCCGTAATCTTCGGTGCTGAGCTCAGCTCAGTTGAGAATTGCAGCGTGAAGAAGTAGCGTGCTGAAACTTTCTGTGCAGAAAAAGTTTCTACCCCGACTTTGACTCCTCGGGAACCGTTGCTGAACGTGTGCCTGAAACCGCCTGCGCATTCTTAGCATTCATCTCCGAGGTTGAAATCCTCACATCTGCTCTTGCCAAAACGCCACCGGCACACCACAGACAATGGCCACTGGCATTAAGGTATTTGCAATGAGCTCTGGGAGCAGAGCAGAGCAAAGAGTTTGGAAAGAGAAAGAAGAGGAAGGAGGGGCAGAGCGGAGGATGAGGACAGATCCTAATGCATTCAGGGTAGAGCATGGAAATCAATCATGGCAGCTCTTTATCACATCTGAGAAAGACATTAGTTATTTTACTTCTCCGATAGCTAAATGAAACCTGTTTGAAGCCAAAGTGGGGGGAAAAAAAAGGGGGATTTGGTGGGGAGATGTTGTGATTTCTCCTCCCTCCAGTGGTGACTCTATTTAAATGCAAATATTAAGGTTATTTATGACAGTGCAAGTAGCCAACAGAAGACAAATTGGGCTGATGTCACCCCGCAGTCCCGAGCTGCCTCTCCATGTTTGGGAAATGTAAGTGAGATGCTGACAGAGATCGGGAGAGAGAGAGAGAGAGAGAGGGGCTGACAGGCGGCAACCGAAAAAGAATAGAATTTGATGTGATGCCACGGCCAGTCAGACTTCCCTTCTCCTCCTCCCCGGCTGCCATATATCTCCTGCTTGACATGACATAAAGGAAATTGAGAATTTGCTGTGTAAACATGACTCTTGACCCTGTTTTTCCAATATTCCATCAGGATGACAGTTGGGAAACCCCTTGCACCCAATCCACCTTCGCTAACAAGAGTTTCCATTAGGCCCTCTCAGGCTGGAGGCGTGGTGGGTCACGGTAGATGGAGAGGGGCGAGATTGAGGTCCCACATATCTTACAGTGTGACAAACAGCTACATAAAATGCTCCTGATGGCTGTGAGACGAAGAGCCGTCTGCGGGGGCTCACTCCTCCGAGACGACTCGGTGCTCATGCTCTTGCAAATGTGCAGTCGAGGCCTTTTTTTTTTTTTTTTTTTTTTCTGGAAAGGGTTAGAAAGTTTAAAAGCTCCTCCTTAGCCGTGCAATTCCAGTCACGACGTTGTTCACAAACCTGTTACTTTAGAGGAAGGTTAGGAAAAGGTGGGCCATCCTGGGGCCCGATAATATCGTCTGCTTCCTGTTTTACCCCGGGCAGATTTAGGTTGATTCAGTTTCCTGAATCAGAAACGACTCTGCCTTAGGGTGTGAAAGTTACTCTGTAGGAGTGAAGGAGAGAAAGGAAATGAGGAAGGGAAGGATTTATTATCTGCTTGTATAAAGGATCCAACCGTTAGTGGACATCAGGTAATCTTCCACATGTCACGATCAACCGAACGTTTGTAAGTCGAATACTCGTTAAAATTCAACATAAAAACGGGGGTTAAGAAAGAATTAGAGCGGATGGAGTTTGCAGGAAGGAGATTAAGTTAACAGAACAACTGGGGGTGTACTGATGGAGCTGTGTGGCCAAAAGAAACACATGTTGGGGAACTATTTAAAACAACCATTCCCTGCGCTCTGGCAGGTCCCTGAAGTTCTCTAGTATTTCTCTGGCGTCGGTCCCTACACCTCTGCTGCTTGTGTGACAGCCAAACAACACAATCCCATCCTCCAACCCCGAAAAGCAGAATCTGACCTGATCGGCAGCCGTCGGTTTTCCTACATTCACAAGAAAGCCAACACTCTACTTCATCTCGAGCATCAAGATTCGGAGCAACCTTTTGAGTGGCTGGTAGCTTCAAAGCCATAAAAAACTTCCTCTTGCCTGCCAGCATCAAAACAGCTCATATGCATGCAAAGCACTCCAACATAAAGAGCAGCATGATCGCTGCGAGGCGGTAGCTGAGTTAAGTGAGCAGAATTCAACCGAAGGCGCCACTTGATAGGTTGATTAGGACGGATGACGCCTGTAAAAAGCCGCATTTAACAGCATATCAAGAAGCTCTTCATTTAAAGGCATCGTAAAATCAATCTGGCTGTTTTCAAGTCGGCCTGCTTCCCACCGAGCCGAGCTTCCTAATTGTCTGAGGTAGACGTGCAGTAAATGCTTAATCTTCTGCCATCTAATTACTATAACTTAATCAGGGATATTCAACATGTTGTAATTGCTTATGTCCGCTTCACTTCCGTGGAAGAATTTAAACACAAAGCCATGAATCATCTATTGTTAGCAGTTTTCCTTGGTAATGGTCCTTTAGTAACTTCGCCTGGCAGCCGATGGAACCACATAAGCACGATGATGTGCCAGGAATATACTGTAAACACCCTTAATGTAACTCATCTTACAGTTATGACGGGGTGTTTATGTCTTTGTCTCACCTACGTCGTGTTGAATAAAGAAATGGGACCATATTTAAAAAAAACACTCACCCCCTGTCAAACAGTCTGCCATCGGAGTGTTTTCATTTCCAGTTTAAATTGCATTGGGACTTAAGTGGCGCGGAGTGTGTGTGTGTGTGTGTGTGCGTGGGGAGTAGAAAGGAGTCCTGTGGTGAAGCACCCTCTACCAGCCTCTCTTACATCCCAGCGAGAAGGCACGATGCCATCAGCAGATGCTTTGACGTGTTTCTAAGGGCACATGGAGTTAAATGAGATCCAAACAGTGTCTTCTTCTTCACCCGCAGTGTGTGGCGATAATTCACGGAGGGGCTCTCTCTGCGGTTAAACAGATACACGCCGTTTTCGGATGTGTCGGGTGAGTTGGTTTCTGAGGAATAGCACCGCTAATATGTGTTTTTTTTTAAGAGCCGGTCTCTGAAGTGATCCGACCAGAGCGACGGAGGAGAAGTGGGAAGACGGATCTTTTGAAAGCTAAGTGTATCTCATCATCAGTGAACATTGTGTACAATAGATTTATTTTTGGAGGTTGGGGAGGGGGGGGGCAGGTCATAAAACCACTCGGCAAGCCAAGGCTGTACTTCGCCACCACAATGGAAATCAAGCCATTTAAGTACAAATACATTAGAGTACATGAAGGTACAGCTGGCAGAGAGAAGCGCCAAGGACACAGAGGAAAAACTTAGTGGAGAGGAAAGATGTGGGTGGGAGGTTGGTGTGTGTGTGTGTGTGTGTCTGCGCCCTGTGTGTGCATATGTGTGTGCATTTGTGTTTGCAATGTAATCCAATTTTTTTCAATGTCACCCTCTTCGTGAAAGGGAAGACAGTTTTTTTTTTTTT